>VZTZ01013642.1:0-107706 GCA_013400955.1 Drymodes brunneopygia
GGGGTTCCCGGTCCGGTGCGGGGCTCCCGGTGCGGGGCGGTCCCGGCGGTTCCTGTGCTCTGTCCGGGATTTGCTGGCAATCACACCCCGCTCTGTGCCCGTTACCGCTGCTGCCCGTGTGACGCCTCTGCCGGGCAGGGATCTGTGTTTATCTCCTGACACGAGCTTCTCGGATTGTTTGTTTGTTTGTTTGTTTCCCTCAGTATCTACGATCTCGCCTTCAAGCCGGATGGGACTCAGCTGATAATTGCTGCTGGAAACAGGCTGCTGGTAGGGAAACCCTGCTGTCCTCTGTCCTTTACAGCTGTGAGAGCATGATTCCTTTCACATTAACTTATGAATGTAACCTATCAAAAATCCCCTTATCTCAGTCAGTGCAGCCTCACAGCAACATACATATTAATGCAGGCCAATTCGAAGGTGTTTTGAAGCTTTTTGATATTTCTCACCAAGTCTTAAGCTCTGTTTCCAAAAGTAATGAGATTTAAGTTATTTGCATCATCCTCTCCTCTTGTGCCATGCCCGAGGTTTGAGATCCATGAGCTGCCCCCAGTCCTGGCACAGAGGGCAGAGGCTGTGCTGGTGCAAATTTCATTAAAATCTGTGACAAGGGGAGAGACTCAAACCCATGTCCTGGCATTGTGGTGATAGGAAAGATGTGGGAACATTCAGCTCAAGCTGTTTGTGGGTCCTTGGGGCTCACAGCTCCTGCAAAGCTTTCACATGAGGCAGGTGTGGGAACTGCAGGAAGGGATGGTGGATGGATTGTAGAGCTGGAGTTCAGCACTGCAGGACACCAGGGGTTATTTTCAGGGCTAACAGAATCCTGTATTTAGTGATGCTCATTGGCAGTAATTTATTCTGTTTAAACATCAAATGCAGAGAAAGGCGTTTTAACAGCAAGATGTTAAAACATACAAAAACAGTAAGATGTAAAACAAGTTGCCAAACTGTTGAAAAACGTCCTTTGTGCATGTTATTTTCTAGTACTGACTTTCTTTTTAAGAAGTATCTCGTTGCAGAAAGCTGTTTCTGGGCTAGAAAATGTTTTGTCTTTTATGGACTGTATGCAATCCAAAAAGCACACACAAAAGGAAGTGCATAATCTGTTGGCCTTCAGTAATTTTGTATCCCAGCCCTCACACTGGAGGTTTTTAGGCCAGGTTAGCTGGGGCTTGGAGCAGCCTGGTCTAGGGGAAGGTCTCACTGCCCCATGGCAAGAGCATGAACTGGGTGGGCTTTAAAATCCTTTCCCACCCAGATGTGGTTCTGTGATTCACTGGAAGTTTTGTTTGTGTAAGTTCTTTTGTTTGTATGTTTGGATTGGTTTTTTTCTCTGCATTTGAACAGGTGTATGATGCTTCTGATGGAACCCTAATTCAGCCTCTGAAAGGACACAAGGACACTGTGTACTGCGTGGCTTATGCCAAAGATGGTAAAGAGCACCTGGGGGCATTGTCAGCCTGGTTTGTAAAGTGCATCTCTCCCACTTGTGATTGCCCACTGAAAATGGAGAAATGGGGGTTGTGTCAGTCCCAGTGTGCCAGTGCTGGGGGTTTGTTCTTTACCAGGTGCTAGGGTTTGTTGTCCACTGGAGGGTTTGATCTGCCAAGCAGGTGCTGCCTGTAAGGTCACCTGTGAGCCCAAGAGCTGTGGCCCCACTGCCCTCCCCTTTGACCTCAGTGTTAGGTTTAGCACTGGTGAAGTGCACATTGATGGGTAATGTGAGGAGAACTAGGGAAACTCAGATTCCTGTTTCTACTCCTCATCTGCCTCTGACTTTTATTCCTGTAGTTCCTCTATCCCAGAGCTTCCTGATCTCCTGATCCTTTATGTTACCTGCTCACTGCACTCTGCTTCCAGTTCTCTCGTGGTCTGTGACTCTCCTTCAGTGGGACTCATTCTGTGGGCTTGGGAGCCTTCCTGCAGCTGCTGCTGGTGGGGTGATGGGAGTTCCTGTGACAATGTCCCCGTTTAATGTGTCACTGTTCCCATCAATCTCCAGCCTGGGGCTGCACAGCACTGCAAGGGCTGGTTCCTGGCAAGGCCATGGAAATGGTGCAGCACAGCCACTGGAACTCTGTGGCACATGCAGGCACTCAGTGTCAGCCCCTTTATTACTTGAGCCTTGTCGAGTTCAAGAACTTTTTGCTCTCTCTTTGATTGAGTATTTGGAGTGAAAGTGATTCTTGTGTGTGTGGGATTTAAATTATCTCTAATTCCTAGGCAAGCGTTTCGCATCTGGCTCTGCTGATAAAAGTGTGATAATTTGGACTTCAAAGTTGGAAGGAATTCTGAAGTACACGTAAGTGATGCTGTTCAGTTCTGTGCCTCAAAAGGCAGTTTGGATTATACACTGCTGCAATTAAAGAGCACAAGCTGTTAGATCTGGGAGAAGGTTCACTAAGGTCAGAGAAAAGGGGTGATAGTGGTGGGAGGAGAAAAAGATCAGCTGAAGTATCTGCATGAGGCAGGAAAGCAATTAAGGGCATAAAAGGAGGTGGGGAATCCAGAGAAATCTGTGAATTTAGAGGGCTGACAGAGAACTAGGGAAACTCAGAATAGGTCAGGATAAAATGAAATATAATATGACCAGTCTTCTATGATAAACCGTAATTCTGGTTCAAAGATCAAATGAAAGATGGGTTTGGCACTTTTGGGGTATTTCCATCACCTGGCTGTGTTTTCAGTCAGCTCCCTGAAGCAACAACTTCATGTTCTGTGTCCTGACTGCACATTTATCAGGAGCTGGTTTGTGTTAGCTGGTCCCTACACAGAGCCTGCACGGGCACACTTGGTTTAGAATTTGGATACAACCTTCAGTGATATTTCACAAACCACAATTGCTGTACAGCTTTAGCTGATCTTGATTAAATGCAGTAAATCCTGCTACTTGGAGACAGTTTTTATAAGGTTTATTACTGATTGACTTTACAGTAATAGCAGATTTACTTGATGCACTATGAACCAATCCAATTATTTTGGCATCTGCTAAAGCTTTCAGCTCACTTGCTGAAAGTCAGAAAAGGAACATTTAAGAATGATTGATTGAAATCTGATTGTAACTTCATTCTAGGCACAATGACTCCATCCAGTGCGTTTCATACAATCCTCTCACTCATCAGCTGGCATCCTGCTCCTCCGGGGATTTTGGTATGTCCTCTCCCTCAAACTCTTCAGTGAGCCAGTGAATTCCAGTACAGCTGGATAGCTAAGCTAACCACTGATAGGTACAGCTCTGTAACTCCAGGAGAGATGGGGCTCAAAGCTCCCTGGAGTTCAGTGACATTGGATACTGATTTAAATCACTTATGCTCAGTGGGACAGGACAGTGTAGTGAGGGGTCACAGGATAAAATGTGCTGCTCTGTTACTGGATTTTTTTACAGAGACCCCCTCTGTTATTCAGATGGATTTTTTTTCCCATTTAATAATAAAGAATATGTATTTAAATGTCATTCTCTAAAACCCCAGCTGAGTTCTCTGACAATATTACTTTCCAGTCTGAACACTGGCACATACTTACTTGTCATTGGCTTTTTGTTTTCTTTCATCAAGGCTTGTGGTCTCCTGAGCAGAAGTCAGTCTCTAAACATAAAACAAGCTGCAAGATTACTTGCTGTAGGTAAGTTTTAAGGGTTATTTGTGTCATTTAAGTTAGTTTCAATACAAACCATTTCTAGTAAGATGGAAGCTTGAAAAAAAAGGATTTTTCCCACTTGCTTTTTCAGTAGCAAAGTGTTGGGTTATACTTGGCCCTGTTTATAACCAAATCCTTCTGAAGGCATCAGAGACTTATTCTGGTCTTGAGCAAGTACCTTAGGTTCTCTCTCCATCTGTTCATCTGTCTTGTGCAACAGCAATTAAATGAAGTTAGAGGAAAAATAATTGCAACTTTTGTTTGTAGTTCATTCCCTGTATTGCTGCCTTCCTGCTGCTTGTTTGTAGTAGTTCACTCTTGAGTATGTGTGTGTCTTCTCAGCTGGACAAACGATGGCCAGTACCTTGCTTTGGGGATGTTCAATGGCATTGTCAGCATAAGGAACAAAAACGGTGATGAGAAGGTGAGGAT
Source organism: Drymodes brunneopygia (assembly GCA_013400955.1). Lineage (NCBI taxonomy): Eukaryota > Metazoa > Chordata > Aves > Passeriformes > Petroicidae > Drymodes > Drymodes brunneopygia. The sequence continues at coordinate 4,072 of VZTZ01013642.1, forward strand.
AGAGCGGCCAGGGGGCTCTTCCTCCCCAATATGGTCCATTTGTTGGAACCCTTCCAGGTAAATCATTTCAGCCTTCCTTTTTTTCATGCTGAATAGATAATCCTTGGCTCATTGATTGCAGAAAGGCTTGACTTTTATCCCTGCTGGAACAGGTTAATGCCATGTGTGTTGCCTTCTTTAAGTGATTATATATTGGGGTTTTGGCTTTGCTGCCAGTCTTCAACTGAATGGAAAGCCTGGGAACAAAGTACCTGTGAATTGGAGACATGGGATTGTTTAGGCTGGAAAAGCCCTCTGAGACATCAAGTCCAGCCTTTCCCACAGCAGTGCCACGGCCACCACTGCCCCATGTCCCCCTGTCCCACATCCACAGGGCTGTTAAATCCCTCCAGGGATGGGGACTCCACCACCTCCCTGGGGAGCTGTGCCAGGGCTGGACAGCCCTTTCAGGGAAAGAAGTTTTCCCAATACCCAACCTAAGCCTTCCCTGGCACAGCCTGAGGCCATTTCCTGTTGTTGTGTCCCTGTTTCCTGGGAGCAGAGCCTGACCACCCCCTCAGGCTTTGAGTTACTCCTGTAGAGGAGACTGGTTTTGGTTTTGTGTCCCCAAGCTGTTTGCCACGTGTTTAAATGTTTGGCTGCAAACCTTTCAGTTTGTGACTTTCAAAAGAGTAACATGAAGTGAATTCTGCTATTCTACTACTTGGTTCTGTTGCTCTAAGAAATTTGTTAATAAATTGCTGTAGAATTACTACTTTTTCTTTTTTCTTTTTTTTTTGGCAGAGATGAACGCAATGACATTTTAGCTGTGGCAGACTGGGGTCAGAAGCTTTCCTTTTACCACCTGAGTGGCAAGCAGGTATGTCTTAGTTTATTCAAGAGTCACAGGGTATTTTTGGTCCTGTTTTGTCCCACAGTCAAAGTGTTTGTATACTGGTGCTTTATTAGTTGCATTAAATGCCTTCTGTTTCCCCCGCCTTTTAGGAGGCTGCTTTTTTTAAACCATTACTCCTTCAGCTCTTGTTTCCCACGTAGCAGCTCAGCTGCTCTCTTGCAGTTCTGCCATTAAAGCCCTTAAAACTCTGCTGACTTCTGTGACGTGGTTCACTGGTCTGTAGAGAACATCCTTGTGGGTTTTTTCAGCTGGTTAAAGGGGTTTTGTGAGTTGATGCCTTCTGAGCAGAATGGTTTGGGAGTGCAGGGATTCTTGGATGTATTTCAGAACTGCTTTTGGGAATCTTAATGTAGCCAGTGGTTCTGGGTATTGGAAAGCCATGCATGGAAGAGATGAATGGTATCAGTGATGGCACTTGTTGCCTTCAGGAACGATTAAATGATCCTTTTGTTAATGTTTTTAATCGGGTTTTTTTTTGTTTTATTTTCCCTTGTAGATTGGGAAGGACAGAGTGCTCAATTTTGACCCATGCTGCATCAGCTACTTCACCAAAGGAGAGTATCTCCTGCTGGGAGGTTCAGACAAGCAGGTTTCTCTCTTCACAAGGGACGGGGTGCGCCTGGGCACGGTGGGAGAGCAGAGCAGCTGGGTGTGGACCTGCAAAGTCAAACCAGACTCCAACTATGTGGTGAGCAGGGACACTTTTCTGTCATTTTCACAGAGAATTTCTCACCCAAAGTAAGATGCATTTCAAACTTAGTTGCTTACACATTCCTGCCGAGGCAGTAGAACCTGAGCAGTGTCCAGGGAGGTCCTAGAACTGCCACTGCAATTACAAATATCCTGCAAAAGTAAAACCTGAGCTGTAAGAAGGATGTAAGGAGCATAACACCTGCTCTCAAGGGGTGAGGCATTTGCTGCATTTTGATTAAAAAAGAGGAGAGAAAAATAATTTAAAATATCAGCTAATAACTTCTGGAATTGACCAAATCTAATTCCATGATGGGATGAAGATGCCTACAGGGCAACTTTCAGCCCAAAATGCTGCACTCTTGAGTCCTGTACAAGTGGGAAGAGAATTAAAGCAAATTTAACAATGAACAGACAAACACACCCCCTCTGCAAAAAGTCTAACCAAAAACCCAGCCAAATCAACCCAAGGCTGCCACCCAGCAGGGTGGTCTCCATGGTCTGTGGTGAGATCAGTCCTCATTCTGCAGTGCACTTGTACCATGGTTAAATGTAAGCCAGCTGTAACTGGTGTCCATCTATTCATTAGGCAGGACATGGTGTTCATATAAACACCACACACTCTGCCAGCTCTCACCTGTGTGTACCAATTAGCTATAATTATTCTCTTCCTGTGTTCAGGCAGTAGGATGTCAGGATGGAACCATCTCCTTCTACCAGCTGATTTTCAGCACTGTCCATGGCCTCTACAAGGATCGCTACGCCTACAGGGACAACATGACCGATGTTATTGTCCAGCACCTCATCACTGAGCAAAAAGGTAATTCCACACTTGCAGGCAGTTCATGCAGTTTGTATTGGCTTTTGATTAATATCCATCAGGACACTGGGAATGCACTCTGCATGTACCTGGCAGGCTGTTGTCACTTGGGCACTCAAACCATGGAACAAGCACACCTTGCACGAGGAGAGTGCAAACTCGGAGTGTGCAAGTTCAGCACTGACAAGTTCAGTGGAAGATGTGGGGATTGGCAAAGATACTGGGAGGGACAGGGGCTCTTAAAATAAGGTTTTAATCTCTGAAAATGAGATATAAAAATACTACCTGTTATATTTAGCTTTTATTTTCCTTACTTGTAACCTCAAGCATTTGTGCTTATTTGGTTTCTCTGTTTCTGCTGACTTTTTATGGCAAGGAATTGAAGTACTGCTCCAGAATGTGCTGTTGACAAATCATAGAGGGTGGTAAACTGTGACAGGGGTAGTAGATGACGTAGATGCAGAGCAGCAAACATGTCTGAGCAGGAACGTGCTTTGAATTTTAGAGGTGCTCTGGGGAGATTCAGTTCTAGTGTATTAATTGTCTGATTTCTGTATGTTATTTTTGTGTCAGCTTATATTGTATCATTTTGGTGTTTTTTCTTTCTAGTTAGGATAAAAGGCAGAGAGCTTGTGAAGAAAATTGCAATCTACAAAAACAGATTAGCCATCCAGATGCCAGAGAAAATCCTGATTTACGAGTTGTACTCAGATGACTCTGCAGATATGTACTATCGGGTGAAGGAAAAGATCATAAAGAAATTTGAATGTAACTTGCTGGTGGTGTGTTCAGATCACATTATTTTATGCCAGGTATGTGCCTTAAAAGCTGCAGTGGTGCTGGGGTGTGTTCAGTGTTCAAGGCAGCTGTGCCAGTCAGTGGCTGGCAGGACATGAGTGTCCTGTGGGATCTGCTGCAGCCCTTCCCCAGGCAGCCCTGCTGTGCCATGCAGTGCTCATGTGCTGCTGGGCAGCCACTGGGGCATGGCTCAGCTGACTCTGCTTCAGTAGAACAGGCTCTGCAGTCAATTTGATAAATTAGCACAGAATCCAGGGGTACTTGTGGGCAGGAGAGAACTACTAGAAAAAGATTGGGGGTGTTTGTTTTTGTTTGCTCATAGGATTGGAAAATCTTAAAGAATCTCCCATTAAATTGAGTATTTGACTTCATGATTTTTAAATGTAAAACTAGACACAGCTGCTATGTAGGTATAAACGTCACACATCAGACACAGATTTTTGTCTTCACCTCCATGCTGTGTTTTGTATCTCACTGTGTCCTTAGGAGAAGAGATTGCAGTGCCTCTCATTTAGTGGTGTCAAAGAACGAGAGTGGCTGATGGAATCTCTCATTCGTTACATTAAAGTAATTGGAGGGCCTCCAGGAAGAGAAGGCCTCTTAGTTGGTCTAAAGAATGGCCAGGTAACACATCATGTCTGGTATGTGTCATTTCACTGCAAATAAAATGTGTTCTGTGCTCTTAGAGGGAGACCTTAGGAGCAGCAGGCTCTTTTACAACCTAGAATTCTATTTGACAGTCTCATTTTGGGATTAAAAATTAATTACTTCTGTCTTTCACAGACATTCTCTGACAGCAGAATTCATACAAATATGTTTAACTGTGTCTCAAAGTCTTTAGGTTGTTAGTATCAACTGACAAAAATTGAGTTCTTGGTGAACAGCGAGCAGGTTTGTCTTTGGTGGGGGTTGGAGGTGTGTGCCTGTCTCCTGATGAGCCTTTGTGAGGGTGTGGCTGTTCTCCAGGTGTAGGTGCTGTCTGTGTCACTCACCAGGGCAGCTGGAAATGTCAAACTGGAGCCCAGAGGCACCGACAGCAAGGAGGTTCAGATCCTTTGTGTCTTCTGTATGTTATATGTTCCTGTATGAATGAAACTGTGTAACTAGTGGAGGATGCAGGCTGCACAGCACCTGATTTATCTGTTTAGGCTGGTGACCTAGAGCATGCTGTAGCAGCCAGTCTGCTCAACACCTCAGACTGGAAGCATTTCCCTGATTTTAGTGCAGTTCGTCTCTGGAAAAGCTTGCCATTTCACGCTTCACACAGCACTGCAGTTCTTACCTGCTGTGCAGTTCCCAGCTGTGGGGACAGAGGTGCCTGCAGTGCCTTTGTTTGCCATGCTGCAGATCCTGAAGATCTTTGTGGACAATGCCCTGGCCATCGTGCTGCTGAAGCAGGCGGCGGCCGTGCGCTGCCTGGACATGAGCGCGTCGCGCGCCAAGCTGGCCGTGGTGGACGAGAACGACACCTGCCTGGTCTACGACATCCACACCAAGGAGCTCCTGTTCCAGGTGACAGCCAGCACCTGCTGGGGGTCTCAAAGGGTGCAGCGGGAGGGCAGGGAGTGGTTTGGAGCACAGGACATCCCAAAGGTGTTGCCGTGCAGAAATTCAGGTAACTCATTTAAGGTGTTAATCACGTCTTGTAGAATTGCACCGTGATCTGTTTGTCAAGGCCACCCTCTCAGAGATGGTGGAGTAGGAATGAGAAGACAGGAAATCTGTGTGAGCAACAGCTGAATAAAGAGCTCTTAGACATGTGACCTTTTCAGTTTAATTTAGAACTCTGCCCTGGCTCCCTCTGAAGCATTACAGTTAATGAGCATTTTAGTTTTATCATTAGTATGAACAGAATTAAAGCCTAAACATCTTTGTTCGTTGGGTATTCATAGGCTATAAAAGGAATCATGATAATGCTCTCTTCATTGGCAGTTTAGCAGTCACTTATTAATGTTGATTAAATGTTTTCAGAACACACTGGATAGCAAGGATGGAGTGCTGCAGAGATAGGGTCTGCAACTTCCTTTGTGTAATGGACTGAGAAATTATCAATTAAATTGCTAACTAGCAGTATATTATTGTGGAATTTGGTATTATGTTCTACAGTTTGATTGTAGAGATTGCTGGTAAATACACATAAAAGGCAAGGCAATTATAGCTGAGTATTATAATGTAAAACACATCCCTATGAATCTGTTTAGGAATATTCTAGGCATTAGGGTATTGCAAATGTGAATAGTCAGTGTGTGTGTACACAAACAGTCAAACAGTCCAGCTGAGGGAGGCATGTTTCTTAGCACAGATGTGGTTGCATCAGTTGTAATCCTGAGATGTTCTGCTCGTTAGGAACCCAATGCTAATAGCGTGGCCTGGAATACCCAGTGTGAGGATATGCTTTGCTTTTCTGGAGGGGGTTACCTCAATATCAAAGCCAGCAACTTCCCTGTCCACCAGCAAAAACTGCAAGGCTTTGTTGTGGGTTACAATGGCTCCAAGATCTTCTGCCTTCATGTTTTCTCTATGTCAGCAGTTGAAGTTCCTCAGGTAATCCTTTAATCTCATTAAGTGTTGCTTTATATCTCATAAACATGAATGTTTAACAAGTGAAGAAGCTTTTCTGAGATTTACTTGTATTTCATTACTAAAATGATTGCAGTTCACACTTTCTTCATTGTTATTTGTTATGTTGTGTGATCTATTTTATTTTTGTTTCTTTGGCATTAATTAAGCTAGCTTCCTTTTTGCTGCTGGTAATTGTTGTTTCTGATTCTCCCTTTCTACTTGCAAATGCACATAATCTAATACAGTGAAGGCCTTACCTCCTGTAGTATTTTTACTGTGTTCTCTCTATGTAACATTTCCCCAGCTGTAATTTCATTTTTCTTGAATACATCAAATACTGTCTTATTGTTGCTTCATCTAGATGTCTTTAGGCAATATTTAAACTGTATATTTTAGTCTGAATATACAGTACATGTGTAGTCTTTATATTCACAATTTAGGATTGCCTTCCATAAAATGCTGTTTTCTGTGTAATGAGATGCAATGGAAGCCCAAAAAAAAAACAAACCAAAAAAAGAAAGTAAAAAGATTGTGACTCTGTACATCCAGGTGTGTGCAGGATTTGCCTCTGAGAGTTGATGCAGAAGGCAGAATGCCCCGTGCTGGTATGGCCTAATGGACACCTGTGTCCCTCTGTCCCCTGAGGCCCTGGGCAGGTCCTTGGTGAGGCTCTGGGCTGCCCAGGGTGCTTGGCAGCCACAGACAGGATCACCAGGCCTTGAACACTCCTGTGCCTTTGGCATGCTGTAGGCACCAGGATGCCTCAGATTAACTGTACAGTGTCACAGAGGCAGCTTTTCCAAAGCTGTGTCCTTTTGGAGAGAGGGAGCACCTCAGAGTGCACAATTTTCAGATAAATTGGTGACAGTAACCCAGAAATGGACCTGCATCCTGCTGGGGTTGCAAAGCCAGGCTGAGGCAGGGCTGCTGCAGTGCTCCCTGCTCCTCAGAGGGCTCCAGCTGTGGCTGCAGACCCACATCTGTCTGTGGGAGCCACCCTGCAGCAGCTGGCAGGTCCCCACTGGCATTTCCTAGAGGACAGGTCCTCGGGAGCCTGAGTGTCCTTTGGGGCTGTGTGGTCACAGCCTTGGTAGAGCAGCTTTGCCTCGAGGCTGGGGCAGAAGGGTTCCTTCCCCTCCCCTCCCGTGTGTCTGGATGTTTGCAGGGACGTGTCACACCCAGCAGTGGTGTCACTCCTGTGCTCCTGGCCCTTGAGAACACTCTGCCCCTCCTTTGCTCTGCTTCCCCAGTCCTGAAACAGCTCTGTGAATGTCACATTTACCAGAGGAATTCACATTCTTAACTACTTCCTAATATTGCAAGGAACTGAAGATTTCAAAATGGATGAGTTTGGAATGTAATTAACCCAGCTTGTCTAAAGATATGATAATGATCTCCCCAGAATGTTGTTCTATCTGTGTACAAAACCCAGATGTTTATTCTCTGGGCAGCCTGTAATGGCTGTGATTAGAATATATTTTTTTTCCCCAATACATGTAGAGAATTTCCCTAATATATCTCGGCATTATGCTTTCTGATACATGTTTTTTCTGTGGCAATCCTCAGTCTGCACCCATGTATCAATACCTGGAACGAAAAATGTTTAAAGAAGCCTATCAAATTGCCTGTTTAGGAGTGACTGATGCTGACTGGAGAGAGCTGGCCATGGAGGCCTTGGAAGGGCTGGAGTTTGAAACTGCTAAAAAGGTAAAGCATTTATTTACTCATTTAGCAGAAAGCTTGGGTTTGATATTTATATATGTGTGTGTGTTTATAATGCCTGTTTTATGACAGGAATGCAAGGGTGCTCCTGGGTTACTGTCTTGCTTGTCTTTGGTACCAGTGTCTTATTCCACACACCGACCAATTGTTTGTTATAAACTCAGGATTTTGAGATGAGGTTTTGAACTGAAGTCTGGTGTGTCTCTCTGGATAAATGCCATGTCCTAAATCAAAGTGCTGGATAGAAGGAAGATGTTTTCAGCTGGAAGCTGCGTTCAAGCCTTGAGGAGGGAGCAGGGCTGGGAGGCCGCTCGGCAGCGCCCGCCGGGTGGCAGCAGAGGATGCTCAGCTGCCTTCGGCCCCCGCCTTCCCCAGCGCCTCGAACCTGCCCTTTCCCCCCCTAAATATTTAATATCACCTCGGTACAAATGTGAGGATTTGCTGTTCTTTGTTATCTGCCCATTCAGGTTGTGTGCAGGCAGGGGAGATGGGATAGTATCATTTTCTGTGTGGCCTGCCTTGCTTTGGGGAGTGGTCTGTGAGTGGGCACAGACTGAAGAACTGAGTTTTCTCTGGCATAAAATACTTCCCTATTTTCTTTCACCACCTCTCCTCAAGTAAGAGAGAGCAAACTGAGTTCAATGTCATGAATATTGTATGAAAGACTAAATATTCTAAAAATACACTGAGAATGGTCTGTAATGATAGGCATCTTTTAATAACGGATTTTTTTTTAAAAAAAGGAAATTAAATGCTTTATTTTTCTTTTTTTTTCCTTAAGTGGAGACATCAGAATAATTCCAGTCTCATGGATGGCTTTATGCAAATAGATACTTTTAGAAAGAAGTTTTCAGTGCCTTGGAATTTTAAAGTAGTGCCCTCTTAGAATTAGAGCGGATTAATTCGAACAAAAGCAGCTTCTTGACATTAAAGGCTCTCACAGTTCCTACTCCAATCCGATGTAAGCAGAATATTCTGTGTCCTCTTAAGTATTGGTTTGGCTGGAGGTCTTGAATGTGCAGCCCAAAGAGTTAAATTTGTGTTTTGTGATGCATGTCAGGAATAAGTGCTGAGCTGCTGCAACTTGCACGTGACTTTGCCACTTGAGACTTTGGGTTGCACATTTATCTCCATTTGCAAAGATATTACACTGTCTTACAGTTCTTTTATCTTATCGACTTCTTACTTCCTTTCCTCTCTCTGAGCTCCTTTCATGCTGGATTTTCAGAATGGTTTAAAAACTAGAAGCATCTGCAGCAGCCTTTGACAATACGATCAGTTATGTGCCCTTCCTTGTAATAGTTTCCTGAAATTTCCTTGTCTGTGTCACACCTCACATCAAAACAGAGAAGCTGTAAAATAGCCAGAATAAAAGCATTTAATATTTTAATTGACACTTTGTATTTCTTGGGGGACTGATGCTCACAGCTCCCATTCCCTGCTGTGCTGCTCCTGTCAGGGCTGAGCTGCTCTGGTTGTCACCTTTTCTCTTTTCCTTCCACAGCTCAGGGGCCACAGTCACACTCAGAGCCCTTCAGGCTCAGGACTACACAAACCCAAACCCAGCAGAGCTCTGCCTGTCCTTTTTGTGTGAAGACAGCTTGATTCATGCAGAATAATATTTGTGTTTTTCTGGGTTTTCAAGTTAATGCCTTTTATTTTTTTTTATTATTTTTAATAGGCATTTACCAGGGTACGAGACCTTCGGTATTTGGAACTGATCAGCAGCATAGAGGTAAGTCAGTGTTCAGGATTTTCCTAAACTTATTATTAAACTTAAACTTATTAGCCAAAATCAGTCGTTTCTGTTTGGAAAGGACTTTTGTTTGGATAGTGCTTTTGACTGTTGGAGATGTGTTTGAAGTGAAAAATCCTGATTAGTAGAGGTGACTCCGTTCTAATCATAGGATTGGAACTTCGTGGACCAGAATGTGAGTGTGGGATGAGAACTTCTGAAACTGTGTTCAGAACTGGAAAAGTGTTCAATATTCAATTAATAATTGGTAGAATACTACTGTGCTGACAGAGCTTAGTACAGAATACTTCATAAACATGAGTTCATTAAGCCTTTCCCTACCCCCTGGAGGTAGGTAATTACTATTATCTCCTCCTTGCAGAGACAGAAACTGGCCCAGAGAAATGAAATGACAAATTTGGGGTCTCATGACAAGTCTGTGACAACTGGAAATAGAATTTGGGATTCCATAGTTCTATACTGTGCTCTAATCACTCCTTCCTATTCTTTTCACACTTCCTGATAGAATTTCACTCAACAATAACTGTCTGTCATGAGCACTTGAAAATACACTCATCACCCTTGTCCTTCTGCAGAGATGGCAAGATAATGCTTAAAGATCTGCATGGAGATGGCATAAAGGGAATTCCTCTTCCTTGTGTTAATTAGATTTACACCTTCTCTTAAGAGATACACTCCATGTCTGCAGAGCTGTCCTGCTGCTGTCAAAATTCCAGCTGGTTGCAGTGAACTTTTCTCTAACACAGGACAAAGGTCTGCATTAAGAGCCCCTTTTTCTGTTGGTTTTCTTTTTTTTTTTTCTTTTCAAGGGTATGGGTAGGTGAGAGCGTGCTCCCATCAGTACTAACCTTTCTTTCCCACATATGCTTCTCCAGATCTGCATTTATTGAGGATATTCTGGATTTGTCATGTCATATTCTGTTTAGTGAGAAAGAATCCCCCTATAAATAGGCATAAACTTACTTTCACACGTCCTGAAACTGCTCCTTCTGCAGCGAGTTCTGCATCCCCACTTACTCTCGCCTACAGTGGATTGGATTCCTTCTAAGGCTTGTAGGGTGTAACTGAGCACACGTGTTCCATTAATGTGATGGTTTCCTCTCAGTAATGACACTTTTTTTCCTAACTGATAACACAGAAACACAGTTGCCATCCCTATCTGGCAAGATTCTGTGTAGTCTTTAAAAAAAACCGTCCTCTGATTATTTATTTAACCAAGTTTTTGAAGGGAACTTTGAACACCAGCTCAGTGTCAGCCCAGTCAGTCAGTGTCACTGGGGAGTGATGGCTGAGCCCCTTTGCAGCAGGGGATTGAATCTGGATGCTTGTGGAAAGCAGTTTTGTTTAAAATCAGCTCACAGCTGTGTGTTTCCACACGATGTGGGCTCCCTGCAGCAATAATTCTGTGCCAGGCAGGGTGGTGTGTGTCCAGTACACAGGATGAGGCACACATTGAAACACAAACACACACGTGTGCAAACCTGTCCTGGCCCTGCTGCAGTTTGATTCATGTGAAGGGTTTCTCCGTGGCTCTGCAGACTCATGCAGGGTTTCTGCATGGTGCTGACCCCGATCCATCAGGGACAGCAGAGGTGTCACTGGTTTGTGCTCAGAGGCAGGCTAACACACTTTCTGAATCTGCTTATTGCTGCCAGTTATCCTCCTGTTTGCCATCCCACCTGCACATATTGTTAATTTAGCCAAATTATATGCTGGTGAGTTTGTAGGGAGAAAATGAGGAGCCCATCAGATGCCTTTTTTTTAAAACAGTCTGGTGTGATGATAGCATGTGTTCATTTTCCTGTGTGAATTCAAGAGAAGTGACTTTTCATCACTTTGGTTTGTATAGTGACATTTAATTTTGCTATTAATAATCTTAATTAAGAAGGGACTTAATCCTTTAATTATAAATTCTCCAGAAACGTAGGAGAGGCATAATTATGATATCCCGTTACTGGTTTTTAATTATTAACAGTTAAAATCTAAGTGTGAAAATCCTAATTCCTCAAAGGCTGTTTCTCACCTAGGCCCTGATCAATCTAGACTATTTTCTACATGTCTCTTCAGTTTTTCTGTTTTTCCAGGACAGGAAAAAGCACGGAGAGAACAACAATGACCTGTTCCTGGCAGATGTTTATGCCTACCAGGGGAAATTCCACGAGGCAGCGAAGCTGTACAAGAGGAGTGGCCATGAAAACCTGGCCCTGGAGATGTACTCGGACTTACGGATGTTTGACCATGCCAAGGTAGGGCCTGGCACCTGGACATTCACCTGCAGGAGCATTGATGTGCCTGTGATTGTCTCCAGAGCATGATCCTGCAAGAGGTTTGGAAGAAGTGTGGGCTTTGAGTTCCAATTTTATTTTCTCTGGTAATTGTTTGGAGTTCACTTGGCTTATAAGGGGAGAAGTGTCTCTGGCCTGGGTGTAACAGTGGCATTTTCCTTCAGAGTCTGCCACCAAGGCAGCAGGTTGTGTTTTGTGGAGTCTCAAATATGGCTGTGGAATTTCAGGGTTTTTCAGTGGATTCTTTTGGTGGATACCACCAACGACTCTTGTGATTACATGGTATTATCCATAATAATTTTCCTTCTTTCAAAACTAAAGCTTTTGAGTTTATGACTCCTTCTTCTCCATTATCTTACTCAGGAGGCCCTTTTTATTTGTTTGTCCTTCAAAGATGACAAGTTAGAGCTCATTTTAAAATAAAAATAAATTTGTGTTGGAGTAAGTCAGTTCTGTGTCAATGAATTCAAAAAACTATATAATATGCTGACCTAGAATATTTTTGTTTACTACAGAGTTTCTTCCAAAGATTCAGTGTCTTTGTTTTCTTTTAAACTCTGTTTTCATGTAGGAATAAATGGAATATAATTCTAAAAAGTGATGTTTTTATATGGTGATAAGGAGCAATACTTGGCTTTTAAGTCTTCTATGTTGTTTTCTTACAAAATCCCCAAGAATGCATGCACTGTTTAGTCTCATTCATCACTCATCAGAGCCTTATTCTGCCCAGTCCAGGACAAAGAATTCACCATGACATGCACAGAAAGTCTTTAGCAGAGATTCCCTGAGCCATGCTGCAGAGAGCTCTTTTTCTTCCAAGAGCTGAACAGAAACATTTGGGGGCTTTGCTGATGCAAGCCCGACTTCCGCTATTTTTGGCTGATGAGTCTTTGTTAGCTTCAGTGTTTTGGCTCCTCTTGAACATAAATGTAATTCATACAGGAAAATGTTCCCATAATTCTTTGTAAGAATCTTTTAATTCTTGGCTGCAGTCATGTCTATATTTAACCAGTAGAGAGCAAGAGGTCTCATGTCTCCTGTACTTCAGAGTTACTCTGTGCTCAGAAATTCAAGGTACTTCATAAGGCAACTCCTTGTGCAGGGCGTGCACAGGACAGGGAGGAACATGTAAAACCCCCTTGTTTGCCAGTTATTTATCCAAGCAAAGATGTATGGGGGAGGGGGGTGTTTTTGTGGTGTTGTTTTCACTGATGCTGCCAGAATTATTCAAAGGGACCCACTGGACCTGGTTTCTTGTGCATGACTTTGATGAGGTCTGGATGGAGGGTCCAGACTGGAGGCAGAGGTTGGGATCCCTTTGATATCTGGTCACAGGCTCCTTATCACAGCATCAGATCACTAATTACTGGAAACACAAAAAACCTCTTTATACTGTGAGAAGCTGAGCTTAGCTTTTGATTCTGGGCTTGTTTTGGTGACCTAAGCTGGAAAACCAAGTCATGCCAAAGAGATTGTTTGACTTCACTCCTCAGTGCAGGTTTCCATGTTCAGAGGCTGTCGGGTACCTGTGTGGCTGTGCTGGAGCAGGGCTGTGCTGCAGGAGGCAGGCCTGGGGCTCAGCTGGAGCTGGCACAGATGGGCTGCAGTTCTGGGAGCTGCTGAACTGCAGGGGTGAAGCAGATCTCATGTGTGGGTCCTCCTTGTAGAGGTTTTTGCCCATTTGTTGCTTTGGTTTTGGTTTTTTAAACCTCAATTGGAATTTGCCAGAAACACAGAGGATACACAGTTTTCCACTCTTTTCCCACCTGTCATTTCTCCTCTGTTCTGATTTTTCTTTTGATAGAAGCTGTTTAATGGGCAGTAGCCTGTTCTGTTAACAGACAAAATTGCCCTTAATCGATCTTCTGGTGTTGAAGGAGGGTTTTATATTTTTTTCCTGGCACATGATGTCAACAGATGTGAACCATATGGTGCCAGAGCTTTAGTATTGGCAGAAGAAGCTGAACTAACTATTAGAAATATTTCCAAAATGGTTGTCAACACAGGGTCCAGGCTTGGTGTTTGCATTCCTTCCACAAGTCCGAGCAGTGCTTCAGATCGCTCTCACTTTTGAGCAGCTGTGGTTCTGTCCTTTTAAAAGAACGTCATCAATATATTTTTTGAAATATCTTGTTTCCTGCAAAGACACTTGATGATTATTTCAGCCTTCAGTGGGTTTGTGGTGGAGCACCCTGATGCCAGTGTGTGATTAAGTGGATGTGCTGTTGTTAACTGAGCGTGGGCTGGGACTGGGTTGTCATTGACAATGAATCCACACCTGCCTGGCTTGCAAGAGAAATTCTGAAACTTGGAATTGATGGAGTTTTTAGTTTCGTACCATTTTGTTTTGGGAAGGCCTGTTCCTGACAAGGCTGCAGAAATCATAACTCATATCCACCAAACCAGGAACAGCAAAGAGAAGAGGGGACATCAGTGCTGCCTCCAATGCACCTGCATTGTCCTTCTCTGGGCCTGGCCACAACCTCCTGCTTTTTTTTTAATTGAAAACTGTCTAAATGGGGGACTTGCCACTGTTTCCTCCCAGACACAGGGCCTTGATGATGAGCTGCTGAAGGCTGGCTCAGTGCTCCATGGAGTATTTCTGTCCTTGGGAGGCATTGTGATACTCATTACAAAAAGCCTTTATCTATTGTAGAGTTTAGACTGTAACCACGTCTGTGACCAGAAGGTAATGCAGACTTTTGTATTGCACTGCTGCAGGAATTTCTGGGATCTGGAGATCCCAAAGACACAAAGATGCTGATAAAAAAGCAGGCAGACTGGGCCAAGGACATCAACGAGCCAAAGGCAGCAGTGGAGATGTACCTCTCTGCTGGAGAGCACATGAAGGCCATCGAAATCAGCGGCGACCACGGCTGGGTGGACATGTAGGTGTTTTGTCACCTCACAGATAATACATCGTAACAGCTTGAATGAGAGATGATGAATTCCACATAATTTAAATAAGACCAGATGTATTTGGTATCTGCCTTTATATCAGATTGAGTATCTGAAACACATCTATGATTAAAAATGTTTTAAAAGTTGCATATGTTTAGAGGGTAGGGCCATAAATATGTTACAAAAACAAATGCATTACAGCAGTGAAGAGTATGCATGGGTTCATCTCCAATATGAGATTGTCTAAAATAGCCTGAATGCCTTCAGAGTAATCATCACAGCAGTAATTGTACCAGGTAGCTCATTGCTGCTGTTCTCAGCTGTTCAGGATAATCATCTAGAGGGTAGAGAAGTCACCTGGAGCCCAGAGTCTTTAGAAATTCTGTGGCTACTCCTGTCACTGGTCATTTCTCATCAGTGTAGGTGGCACTCTGGGTCATTTGCTGAGCTGCCTGAAGACCTTGTCCAGGCCCCTCAGCCTGCCCTTGCCTGTGTTTTGCTGTGTGGCACGGGATGATATTTATTCAATTATTTATTGCTCAGGTCAGGGTTGGGGAAGTGTGTCCTGTGCCACTGAGTCATGCAGGACGTGTTCCCTCCTTCCATCTGCACAGAGTCTGAGAGAGAGAGCTCAAAGTGTGAGCAGAGAGGGAAGGAAGGGGTTTGAGTTTGCAAAAGGAAAATCTATTTGGAATGTTTACTGACACTGTGTAAATGGTGTTGCATGGTAGTACCATTAGGGTGTTTATTAAATGTGAACTGAGCAAAGGTGAAGTTATGACAATAATGAAAAGGCAAAGCACCAGGGCAGACTCTGAAACATCTGGTTTCTTTCTGCTGAGTCCAGGTTAATCGAAATTGCCCGAAAACTGGATAAAGCTGAGCGTGAGCCTTTGGCCAAATGTGCCTTCTATTTTAAGCAACTTGATAACCCTGGCTATGCTGCAGAAACCTACATGAAGGTTGGTGACCTGAAAGCATTGGTCCAGCTCCACGTGGAGACTCATCGCTGGGAAGAGGTGAGTGTGCCCTTGATTTCTGTTTGAAAACCACTGCTTCCAATTGCCACAGAAAAGGGAGGCTGATGTCTGCCTCCCCCAGCATCCCAGTGAGGGACAGGCAGGCAGGGAGGGGGGGAGGCTTCTGCAGAAGGACTGGGAGTATTGCAGGTATTTCAGTTAATTGTGTTTGGTGGTGGTGTGGTTTTCTGGAAGTGAATCTAAACTGCATTTATCGTGTAACTTCAATTTCTTTAGAAGATGTATTCAGTAAAAATACAAATATTTTTTGTCTCTTGCTGGGAAATCTAGTAAATTTCCTAGATAATCACTTTCAAGTCTTTCTGTTTCAATAGTCAGTCTGATATTATGCTAAGCTTCTTTTCTTTTGTTGTTGATTGCTTTTTATTTTAAAACACGTAAGTTTCGTACTGGAGAAAATATGGATTACACTCTCTATTCTGTGCATGTGTTTCATTGTGAATTTTCTTAGAGCTGAAGGACTGATCCCATGGAACATTTTAAACCATTGAACTGTTTAGACCATGCTGCATTCTGAGAATGAATTTTTTATTTATGTCAGGCATTTGCTCTGAGTGAAAAGCATCCTGAATTCAAGGATGAAGTCTATGTCCCTTATGCTCAGTGGCTGGCAGAGAGTGATCGATTTGAAGAAGCCCAGAAAGGTGAGAATGTCACTGACAGATCTCTGCTCACTCCATATTTACTCCATAGTTCTCCACTACAGAATATGCAGACTCTGCCCTGGTGAATTTATTATCAGTGCTATTCAAAACCAAATATAATCTGTATTTTCATACTGGTTTTAAGGTAACTGGAAATCTCCTTATTTTATGGGAAAATGTGATGAATCTATCAAAAATTATGGCATCTAAATACAGGCTCAGATTTTCTATGTTATTGTATATATGAGTGTGGCACGTAAGAGATATTTGGCATATAATCCAAACTGTCTTAATATTTTTATCTCACAAGAATTCAAAATATGGCAGCTATCTTATAAACGTGAGTGAAAAACATAATTTTTCCTTGTATTTAGGTAATACTGGATTTGCACAATTTAAGTTTTCCTGTTTCTTTAAGGTTTTTGTGGGGTTTGTTTGGCTTATAAGATCACATTTGAACTGAACTGTCAACTTTCCATCCTGTAAAAAGGTGACAGCATCAGAAAAGGTGATGCTGTTGGTAAATAACAGAAGGGTGTAGTAGCTGTACTCTACTAAAGTATTCAGCACAATACTTCTAAAGTATTCATACACACCAGAGCACTGACTTCAAACAATTTATTGTAGTTTTGAGTGAAGTTGTGATTTGCAGTGTTTGGAGATCACTGTTGTTTGTACAGAGATCTGATCATCACAGCATCTTCCCTCTTTTCTATTTAAAAAAAACCCCAGCAATCAGTATTGTACGTACTCCTTGAGCTCGAGAGTTCCAGAGACAGCGTAAAAGCTTCAAAATACCTGCAGGCTCTTCCCACGTTCCATTAGTGTCTCTGCCTTGAAGGAGTGTGTAATCCCTTTCCTCCTGCCCTGGACAGTGTGTGTGTGTGTGCCCTCCCTTGCAAAGCGTTAATTAACTGCGTTAATTGGCGCGGTCGGGCCGTAACCGCTGTGCTCCGGGCCGCAGCGTTCCTGAGGGCGGGCCGGCAGGGCCAGGCCGTGCGGGTGCTGGAGCAGCTCACCCACAACGCCGTGCTCGAGAGCCGCTTCAGCGACGCTGCCCATTACTACTGGATGCTGTCCATGCAGTGCCTGGACATTGCCCGAGGTGAGTCACCGGGGGAATGTGCCTTTGTCACCTCACTGTGCGCGCAGAGCTCCTGCGTGGCCATAGCGCTGCTGCAGCTGCTTCCCTGCCGGCTGCTTTGGGCTTTGTAACGCTGTGCATATCTCCGGCTTGTGCTATTTTTGTAGTCCCCTGTTTTTTCCCATGTGCTAATTTAAAACAAATAAACAAACCAGCGACATCAGCAGGCATAAGGCTCCTTCTGAAGTCTGGCTGGGATGAAAGTTGTGCCTCCTGGGATCGTGTATCCTCCTGCACGTTCCCACCACACCCATTGCCTGGAGGGCTGACGAGCTGGTAAATAAAGATGTTTGGGGAGTAAGTTACCTCAAGTGTTTGAACATAGGTTAGGGAGGTTAAATTATTTCTGCCTGCAGGTAAAACTGATTGTTTGCTAGCTGTCATCTTGTCTCCCAAATGCGTGTCACTGGGAGAGAGGTGTTAATAGTTAATAGTTGTAGTTAAGTGGTAATGAATACAGAAGGTTGGGAACACTGCCTGGTGCTCTGGGTTTAGTTCAGCTATCTGTCACCCCTCAGATGTTTAAGATGCAACAGCTTAGCAGTGTATTTGGTATTTGTGAAAGTTTTCCAAACTAATTGTATTTGTGAGCTCTGGCATTCTGGAAGAGGTTTCCAGAGATGCACACCTGCTGCTTTCTACCTGTAGCTCAGCTGTAGCCTCTGGCTGTGCCAAACCCTTCCCTCAACTGTTCTGTGTTTTGCTGTGCTTGTTTCAGGCCAGGAGATTGCTCAGAAGAATTGCAACTCTATAAATATATTATTTGCATGGGTAGATGGGGCATGCTTGGCCTGGTACATACCTCCTCTGGCCGTGCTGATGCTAAAATCAAAACAGGTTGTTTTCTTCCTGCTGAGTCCCACAGACTGCTCTTTGAGACTGACACCAATGCCTTTGCCTCCCACAGAGAATGAAGGACAGCAGGCTGAAATGTTGCAGAAGTTTCATCGCTTCCAGCATTTGGCAGAAGTTTACCATGTCTATCACTTTATTCAAAGATACACTGTAAGATACTCACTTTAGAACTGTGTATTTATGCTTCCTGAGCTTTTTTACCTTAGGGAGGCCAGGAATAACTATGACTTTTCAGGCAATTAAATATTGAATGTACATCAGTGATACTGTATAGTAACTATATTTATTTATTTACCTTTATTTTATTATATTATACAGTCTTCAGCTGTCCTGTACGAGAGCTCGCTCAGCTCCTTGCAGCTGCAGGTGGGGCAGGGCTGTGCCAATGCCCTGCCTCCCTCCTGCCCGTGGCCCTTTTTGCTGGTTTGCCTTGGTTTGGTCCCGTGGTCCCTGAGCCTCTGCTCCTGCACAGGCCAGGGTCAGTTTTTCCCTCAGTCGTTGGAAAACAGGGGAAGGCATTTCCTAGGGATTTCCACAGGGTGCCACGTGTGTCACTGATGTGCAGTCACGAGTGAGGAGCTCCTACCAATTCCAGAAATTAGAGTCTTGTTGCCATCACTGTTGGTGCAAGTATCTCTTGTGAAATATTTGAGAAGCCTTGCTCTGTGCCCTTGCCCAAAAGAAGAGTCTGTGCTGTGGAGCCTTTGCTGTCAGACTCCTTTAGATCCCACAGCACAAGAGACTCTGCACTGTGGCTGTGCAGACTGCCCTCATTTTTAAATAACCTGTTAAAGGTTCTGTCTTAGCTGCACAGATATCTCTCTCCCCCCTTTTCTGTGTGTATCAGGCATGAGCTTTGGTGATAAAGACATGCAAAATCCACTTATGTTCTGTCAACACCTCTTTTCTCAACAGATGAAAGAAACACATTACTAGAGATGCCTTGTGTTGTGTTGCTTACTGATGTAAGTTGTTGGTTTTCCAGCTTAGAAATGTGTATCTCTGTTTTTCATACCACAGGAGGAGCCTTTCAGCTTCCACTTGCCTGAAACCCTCTTCAATATTTCCAGGTTTCTGCTTCACAGCTTAACAAAGGAGACTCCTTTGGGGATCTCAAAAGTGTATCCTCCCAATACAGTACAAAATTTAGAAGTTATCATGTGATACTTGAAAGGAACAACTGCTGTTGGTCCAAGGCAGGGACTTCCTGCAGGGAATCTTCAGTGTCAGCTGTTGGTTATCATTATTGGGAACTGACTCCTGTCCCTCAGGAATAATCATCATATTCAAACTATTGTGTGCTGAGCTGCACTAGTTTGTTACTTGTTATAGTTCTGGAGAGCTGTGACTCTGTTAGGCCACCTTGAACACCTGCCCAGGCTGGTGTGCCACCTGTATCAGAGGACACCAGCCACTGCAAAAAGATGTTACTGCAAGGAGACTGAACTGAGGCAGAAGCAGGGAAACCCAGGAGCTTTTGCCTCCCGTGAGGCTGGTGTGGCCTTGTGTTCTGTCAGGCTTTGGGAGTGCCTGGGGACCCTCTGGGAGAGCTCCCTGAAGGGGCTGTGAGAGCCCAGGGAATGTCCCTTTCTGTAAGAGGTGGCCAGAAGCTCTCTGGATGCCACAGGGAGGCTTTGTCTGGGTTTCACTTCATTTCTGGAGTTGGATGGGATCTTGGCTTTCCTTTTCATAACTTCCTCACTTACAGAGGTAGAATCTTTCATGAGGTCTTTGATTACAGGCCTTGTGGTCAGTGGGTTTGAGCAGCAGTTACTGTTCCACTCTGCTGAAAGGGAAGGACAACCCTTGGTTTCTAACATGGAGCACACGATTTCCAGTCACATCAGGTGCATTTACTCAGTGTCAGTGGGTTACTTATGCTGTAAAATATGTTTGGGTTTGGGGTTTTTTGTGGCTGGGGGAAAATGCATGCACCCCAGAATTACTGAAATAATGTAAATGGAGTCAGAATATTTAACCATAGCAGTGTTTATGTAGGGTCAGTTCCTTACCTTGCTAATAATTACCCCCAAGATGTTTTGATAGTCCTTTCATACATGTTTGTAAACAAATTCTGTAAATAGATTTCTCTGGTTAAAGCCTGTTTGAAGTCCCAGTGTAGGATATGCTTCACTGCACAACTTCTATGATTAGACAGAGTGTTGCATTTTTTCCTAAAAGCTGTATGTATTTTTATTCCTTAATTAAATTACAGCAATACATTATTGGCCCTGGCAAAGCAGAGCAAAGCTCTTGGTGCATATAAATTGGCTCGTCATGCCTATGAGAAGCTGCAGGGGCTGCAGATCCCAGACAGGTTCCAGAAATCCGTTGAGCTGGGCAGCCTGACAATCCAATCCAAGCCATTCCATGACAGTGAAGTAAGCTGTAATGTGTTCCATGTTATTCATTAATATGTGGCCTAATCCTAGAATATGAGTTCCTGTGTGCACAAAACAATCTGAAATGTATTATGCATGGCTCTGTGATATAATTATATTTCTGCTGGAAACACAGTCCTTTTATTGTTATTCTTCAAGTCAGACTTCCTTCTGCTCCTGAGAGCAAATTAAAATCAGTCCTCTCTTTGTGGGCAGCTTCCATCCTCCCTCTCCTCTCTTGCAGTCACCTTCCTCACTGCCTATTAATTCTTCCAAGCCCTTCTCTCCTCAGTTCACAGGCTATTGTTCCACAGTCTTTGTCTCTCTCTCCAGCTGGAGGTCACTTTCATTTGTCCCACTCCTAACACTCTTTCCCTCCTCCCTCCATCCCTTCAGTGACCTTCCTTCCGTAAATCTTATTTTAACACCTCTTCTTCTTTCACTGTAGTCTGGCTTTCTGCAGCGTTCTATAAAGCCATATCTCAGGGAGTACTCACTAAAAATAAATTGCATTGTACCAGTGAACATGCACCTGGTCTCCTGAAATAATAGAAACACACCCTTTAAGAATTGCCTAAAATAACTTTGCTCTTGAAAAGAGATGAATTGATTGGAGAAGCTAAATTTGACCAAATCTTAGAGCAAAAAACTTTGCTTCAGTAAACTTCAGCTTCTTTTGTCCCTGTGTATTTGATGCAGAATTCTGCTTCTGTTACTGCAAAGGCAAGGTGAAAATTTAATTGTTAAAATGGTGAAGACAGCTATTTTTAATGGGAAAACTTGCTGGTTTGTTACAAAGGGAAAGCATTTTCAGATGTTGAAGGATCGGATTTCACAGCAGTGCTTCTCCAGACTGGCGCTGGTGTGGTATCGGTGTTGTCAGCCCAAGGGGCCCGTTCTTAATTGAAAACAAAGAGTTGAGGATGTGCTGGTCTGTGATTTCCATGCTCTCAATCTCTTTCCAGGAGCTCGTGCCCCTGTGTTACAGGTGCTCCACCAACAACCCTTTGCTGAATAACCTGGGGAACGTCTGCATTAACTGCAGGCAGCCTTTTGTCTTCTCAGCCTCCACCTACGGTGAGTTGGGACCTTGGGTAGATAAATGTTAACAGAGTAGTTAGTGCTTCATTTCTTCTCTCTGCAGTGTTGTTTGGCCAAACCAATGTTCCTTCACTGTTGTTAGATTTGACTAAGTTGGGGTTGTTGGCTCTCACTGCAGCACAGCAGCAGCACAGCATTGTTTTATTGCCAGGCACTGAATTACATCTGGTGTTCTGTGAAGGTGAACACAATCCTTTCAGAAGTTCAGGGGGTTTGGTTTGCTGTAATTTTATTTTATTTAACTTGTTTCATGAGAGAAGGTGGGCAGAACACCTCTGACGTGAAGGAGCTCAGTATCTGCTGTGAGGCATTTCCTGGGTTCCTGCAGGTCAAACACTTCTGCCTTTCCCACCTTTTAGAGGTGCTGCATCTGGTTGAGTTCTATTTGGAAGATGGCATCACAGATGAAGAAGCTGTAGCTCTCATTGATCTTGAAGCTCCGAGAGTGAATAAAAGAGAGAATAAATGGCAAGAGATGATGAGTGACCGTATCCTTTTGATTAGAATTGGTTTCTAGTCCTTTTCTTAGGGAAAAATTAAACAATTTTGAGTTTATTTTTTCCCCTTAGATCTAAACCTTCCTTTTTGTCATATGACTGATGTAAGTACAATTGCATCTTGTTTCTTTGTCGTCTTAGTGTAACAACTAAAATATGGTTTAACTAAACCTAATATTGTCAGGAAGCTTTTCCATCAGGACAGTTTATTTCTGATCCTGTGCAATGTTTATTTTTAACAGTGGAATGCCATGCTTTACCTATTTCTGAAAAGGATGGGGGGAATCTGGAGTGTGTTGCTTCCAATAACAGCTTCTTTTAGAGGCTGCCTTCTCTCAGCTAAGGGAAGCAGCACTTCACAACTGTTCCTGTTGAGATCTGGTTTGGAATGCTTTGGCATCCAGAGCTCCCAGTTGCTGGGGGATGTGTGGGGGGGTGGTTATAGAATATGAGATGTAGAGTAATGCACAAGAACTCACAAACTCTGACTAAAGCTGCCCAAAAATGTGATTTCAATAGATTGCTTCCTTTGCTCTGTCATCTGTGGAAGGGTGAGAGCTGATGTCATGCCTGGCTATGGTCAGCCTTGCTGTTCTACAGCAGCTGCAGTGATAAACTTCCCCAGACACTGGAAATCCCAGCAAGGCCTTCCTGGTCCTTTGTATAGTGACCTGGGCACTGGCACAGTTTGAGATACTCTGAAGCAGCAGGGGTGCTGGTCCTGCTGGGCTGCTCTCATTCTGATTCTGTCAGTGCTGGTTGTGATAAGCAGAGCCAGTTCTACAGGAATTCCTGTCCTTCCTTAAGACGTGCATCCAGATGCTCAGAGTTTGAGGCTTGATGACAGTACAGATATTACTGAGGATGATGATCCCTTTACAGCAAAACTGAGCTTTGAGGTAAGAACTGTACCTGTGTCTACCAACAGAAATTAATAGCAAATTTTACTTTACAAAGTTGCTCTTCTGGTGTGCGTGTGGTACAAAGAGAGCTGCAGAGCAGGGGACTGCAGAGAGGGAGAGGGATGGCACTAGAGAGGGAAATGGACTAACCAGTTAACTCCTCACTTTAAAACAGCAAGCAAAACCCCTCTTAAACAAACAAACAAACCAGCAAAACCCACACAACCCGCCCCAATTAAACAAACACAAAGCTCACAAAACAACAAAGATTTTAAACTAAATGCTCCTAGAATTTTGTTTCCTCACCATGCCCTGGTACAGCAGCAACACTCCTACAGAGCAAGCCTTACTATGGGGGTTTCACAGAGACTGTGAGCATGGCTGTTGTTTGCAAGGAATTGTGTTAAAGACATAAGGGAAGCCCACTGGAAACAGATGTGGCTGCATGCTGCTGTTGCTGAAGGTTTTGGTAAAACTGCCGGGGAGTTTGGTGGGACAAGGCTTGGGCCAGTTCTGCATTCGCTGCTTCTATTGAATTTTGCTTCGCTTCCTGAAACAGCTGACGGAGCCTCCAAGGGCCGTGCAGTTGCTAACAGCAGTGTTTTTCCCTGGCCTGTGCAGCAGGGAGGCTCGCAGTTCGTGCCCGTGGTGGTGAGCCGAGCCGTGCTGCGCTCGCTGAGCCGCAGGGACGTGCTGGTCAAGCGCTGGCCGCGCCCGCTGCGCTGGCAGTTCTTCCGCTCGCTGCTGCCCGACGCCTCCGTCACCGTGTGCCCCTCCTGCTTCCAGGTACTGCCCCAGGCACGGGGCTGAGCCAGACACTCAGCCTGATGGGTGCTAATCACCGAAACCGAATACTCTGAAATGTACTCAGCCAATTCCTGAGGGAGGTAGAGGCAGCGCAGTGAAACCCCAGCTCTGAGCTGTGTGACAGAGGAACAGCTGCCTTCAAAGACTTGGCTGTAGCTGAATTTGAGATGCTGCCCTGACAGCAAGTCAGAGCCTCTTGAGCAAACCTTGGCTGGCCAAGAGAAGCTGATTTGTATTTATTTCCTTTTGCTCTGTCTCTCTGACTTGCAGTCTGGTCTAGCAAGGAAAAGCAGTCAGTGACTGTCAGTGACTGTTAACAGCTGGATCAGTCCTGCTCCTGCCTCGCTCAGAAATGATTTTGAAATGCTGGAATTCAGTCACGTTTGCTTACACAACTGCCTAGTTGTCCATCCTCTTGCAAAGTAGTTAATGGGCTTGTGCCTTCTCAGCAGCCCTGGCAGAGGCCCATGAAGTGCTTGCTGCTCTGTTCCAGGCTGTAGCATCTCAGGTGATTGAAACCAAGAGGACCAATTCTCTGTGATGGTAGTTCCAGAATATCTGTGCTATTGAGCAGCCATTGAGCTCAGTTTGCATTTTCTTTGAGCAGGGTACAGGCTAATTTCTCTTAAATCTGTTCCTAATTAACAGATGTTTCACACAGAAGACTATGAGCTCCTCATACTCCAGCACAATTGTTGTCCGTTCTGTCGGCGGAGAACAGATGAGTCAAACCAATGAAGAAAACCAGTCTTTTACCTCAACAACAGACTCCCCTGTTGGCTTGGCAAAACACTTCTTAGATCTGTAGAGCTTTCCTAATAACTTAGTTACGTCATCTTGTCTCCTTTTGTATGTAAGAGTGGAACCAAGTTGAAGAATTGTAACTATTTTTTTAAATCTGGTTTTTGTGAATGTGCTCTGCATTTTCCAGGCAAGCAGCTGAAGTGCCACAGAATTTTACAGGAATGTTTCTAGGTTCAAGTTCAGCCTTTAAGTAATTCTTTTTACTCCAGATTGTGCTCCTTAACACATACCAGTTATTGACAGATCTTCAAATAAATGGGACTATTTTTCACTATTCATTGTTTCAGAATTTTCTATAGTACTGATGCTTCTGATCTTGAATTCCTTTTCCTTTCTATTCAGTTTAGGCAAGAACAGCATTTAGAGTTAAGAGCCCTTCACATATAATCTGAAGAGTCCCACTACTCTGGGTGCTGGGGGCATCTCACAGGTGCCCTGGGGCAGGTGGTGGCTGGATCTGTGTGGAATTCACCTGGTTAAAGTGCAGCATGGCAGGCTGGGCACACCTGAGCTCCATGCTGCTGCCATGGGGGCTGTGCCAAGGGAGTGCTGCTGAGCAGGGAGTCCCCAGCACTGAGGGCAAGCTCTGTGTGCAGGTGGGAGGGGACGGACCCTGAGCTGCTCTCAGCTGCAGCCTCTGGTGTGGGGGGTCAGTCCCAGGCAGCACCTGAGCCCCACCTTGGCTTGCTCTCCCTACAGGACTGGGCAGGAAATAGGAGAGCAAAAGCCCAGAAACTCCTGTGTTGAGATAAAGACAGTTTAACAGCTGAAGCAGAGCTCTGCGGGCAAGCAAAGCAAAGCAAGAAGGAATTTATTCCCTGCTTCCTGGAGAGCAGGGCTCAGCATGAGTAACCGTCACTTGGGAAGGCAAACACCACAAACACAACATCCTCCCTTCTTCCCCCCTTCCCTGAGCTTTTATTTTGGAGCACAGCATCATCTGGAGTGGCACACCCCTTTGGCCAGCTGTCCCAGCTCTGTCCCTCTGTTCCCAGCCCTGCTCTGGCTGTTGCTGAGGGGGACAGGGCAGGGAGAATGGAGCCCCCAGTGCTCAGCCCCGGCTGCAGCTGCAGTGTATTCCCAGTGCTGGGTTAGACACCAACTCACAGCACCCCGTGCTGCTGTGAGGGAAGAAAACTCTGTGCCAGTGACACCCTCGGGCAGGGGAATCTCACCAGGACGGCCACAGGGTCATTCCCAGCAGCAGGAGGATTCATGTAGGTACCCAGCTTGGCTGGAGCTGGGAAGTGATTGTGTCCCTTGACTTAAATCCAGTTTAAACTGCCCGTGTTGCCACCAGTTGTGTTGTGATGGCAGCCTGTCTGTCCCAGCCTGGCTTTACCCTGAGTGGGAAGGGACATGAGCCTCTGGCTGAGGCGGTTGGTGCTGGGGGCAGCTCCCACGGGAGCAGCACTTTGCACGTGAAACGGGATCTGCCTGCTCGAGTTCCTCTGGAAAAGGAGACCCTGCAATCGCTCTGCCGGCTTTGAGTCCCTCAGAGCTTCCTGACCAAGTTTGCTTGATTTACCACTTTAAAAACATTCTGTTCTAATTACAGCTCGTCTGCTTTCTGACTCAGCTGTCACTGTTTGCAGTGAAGACTGTGCTATTGACATGGATAAACAATGCTGTTTGAGATGGAAGCCAGGGTGGAATTCAGCTCCTTTTGGAACTGAGCTGGCTGTGCAGAGCCAGCGGGAATGAAAAATTATAAAAATGAGGAGAAAGGGTTTGCTGTGACACAGAGACAAAATGGACCAAGACAAAATGGACCAATATTTTTTTTAATCAACTCTGTGAATATGGTCTAGCTTTGAAAAGCGTTTTGGGCTTTTCTGGGCAGAAACACTGCATGTCTCATGCGTGATGAAGGTGTTCCAGTCCAGGCTGCCCTGTGCCATGGAGCCTGCCAGCCAGCTTCATGCTGAGGAGTCCCTGGAGGTACAAAAGGTCCCACCACGGCTCTTTGGTTGGAAGCTGTTGGGAGCAGTTTGCCCCGTTCCTCTGTGTCTCAGCTGCCTGCCTGTCCCACTGCTGCATGCAGTGGTGACGCACACCAGCCCTAAGCTCTGCACAGCAGCTGCTGCCTCAGCAGTGGCTTATTGCATCAGCTTAGAATGTTTTAGGAAATAAACCTTTAATCCCTGTGTGCCCAGGTACAAATGTAAAGAGCTGCATTTGCAGTTAGAAAGTGGCACTGCTCTGGCCTTGGCAACAAGTGTGAGAAATTGATTGAGAGGGACTTCGGGTGAGCAGAGTGTGTGTGCCCTAGCCTGTGGTGCCTCCACTTCAGCTCCTTCCACCTTTCCCCCTTAGAGGATTTAGGTTTCCCAACTTGGTCTCTGCTCTAAGGAGAGTACAGCACTTTGTGCTTTTTTCCATTAAACTTATTGCTAAACTAACCTGCAAGGAACTGGTGAAAACTAGGCCAGGACTGGAGGAAGTTTATTAAGGTGAAGAGGACATGAACTTCTGCCTAGCTTACACCCATGAGCTCCAGCAGCTCTGGTACATCCTCCTGTGCTGGATGAGGCCCTCATGTTCACCTGCTCCTGGCTGTGAGGAAGGCTCAGCTCAGCTCTCAGTGCAGCCAGAACAGCCACTGTCACCTACAAAGGGGCAGAGCAAAGTCTCTCTTTGTGCTCACCTCCTTATGTTTTGTCCCACTGGCTCTGAAAAATTAAGAAAAGATAATGGGTAACTCAGCTGCTGGTTGGCACAAGGAATGTTCCAAGCACAACTGAGTGCATAGAGTGGTGAGTCAGAGAGACATAGAGGACATGGAAGGTTGTCTGACAGCCAGCATATGAGGCTGAGTGCTGGTTTCTCTGCACTCTTGCAGAATGATTCCAGTCCAGGACAGATGGACCAGGTTATTTATTCGGTGTTACCAATGTAGTTGGCACAACCCAAATCAGATAACAAAGACAGACACAGAGAAAATGGCACAACTGGTAACGTCATGGTGGCCCAAGTGTTTCACAGTGGTGGTCAAACCTCTGCAGCCAAATCCTCAGTAGAGAGGTGCCTGGAGCATGTGGAAGAAGGTTTGGTCATGCTGCCTTCTGCAGCCTCCCACAGGGACTGGCAGGATGTGGGGCTGTGGGGATGGGTCTGCAGTGGGGACTGGCCGGTCTCATAGACCCACATTCCCCTTGTGAGAATGGGGCTGGACACCCCCCTGTCACTGGGGGACCACACCACAGCTGCCCAGCCCAGCCACCATTTGCAGCCCCCAGACCCACAGCCCTGGCTTTGAACCACACGTGTCCCTCCAGTTCACGGGGAAGGGAAAGGAAGAGCGAGGCTGTGCAAGTGGAGCTGCTGCCTGGTTTGAGCCCCTCCAAATGAATGCTACCTCTTTTTATATGTGACCATGAGCCATGGTCTCCAACAATGACAGCACTGCCCAAAAACTGGTGTCACCTTAACACCTTCCTAGGAAAGCCAATTACCCTGGGATGATTATGATTAATAATTCTCTAAACCCTAATCGTGCTGACACCAGTGCCTGGAGCTTACCCTGGGGGCACTTTATAAGAGGTGCCCTGTGGAGGAGAGTATAACTGGTTCTCCTTGGGGTGGCAGAAGGCTGAGAGGTGGCAGGAGCTCCATTTCAGAGGTGATTTCCCCCCTTGCACAAAAGAACTCCCAGAGTTAAGAGCAAGAAGGGCCTCACAAGCTGCAGCATGAACGGGACAGAAGGCCAAGACTTCTACGTGCCCATGTCCAACAAGAGCGGGGTGGTGCGGAGCCCCTTTGAGTACCCCCAGTATTACCTGGCTGAGCCCTGGAAGTTCTCAGCACTGGCTGCCTACATGTTCATGCTGATCCTGCTGGGCTTCCCCGTCAACTTCCTCACGCTGTACGTCACCATCCAGCACAAGAAGCTCCGCACACCTCTCAACTACATCCTGCTGAACCTGGCCGTCGCCGACCTCTTCATGGTGTTTGGAGGCTTCACAACCACCATGTACACCTCCATGAACGGCTACTTTGTCTTTGGAGTAACAGGGTGCTACATCGAGGGCTTCTTTGCCACACTGGGCGGTAAGTTTTCCAAACATTCAAATGCCTTCAGCCAGGAATATCCCCAGATTTTAGGAGTGGGAGGGAAAACACACAGATGATCTTGGTAAAACGTGGTACCTGTAATGTCCTTGACCTGCTGCTGATGTGGACTGAGGCCATTGCCATGTTTCTGGGTAGGAGCTGAAGAAAGTGACAAGTGACACTTTTTTAAAACTTTCTTTTGGGAGCAGGTGCTCAGTATCCTGAGAATCACAGTGCAGCAATGAAAAGCAGCCAACACCAGATGTTGCAGTTGTTAGATTTGCACATCTCCTTGGCTCACTTTCTGACTCGAGAAATGACAATTTTGTTCCCCCCGTTTTGCAGGGCTCAATCTGCCATTGGCTCTGGTGTGGTGCATGGCAGTACAGGCAAGCAGAGCTGGCTCTCCTCCCCATGCCAGCCTGGTATGGAATCACACAGATGTTAAACAGAAATTGTGTGTCTAAAAATGCCCTCCTCTGCTCGGCTCAGCCTTCAGCCACAGCTGCTGTTTTACTGGTTTGGTCCATGTGGCACAAGTTTCCTGGGAAGCTGTGGGGAGTGAGGGGAAATCCTGGGATGATGGGCACTTGCTGCACGTCAGGGTGTGACCACAGGCTTGCAGGTGCAGGTGCTGTCTGGGATGAATTTTGGGATCAGCATGAATCTCAAAACATTGCAGCAAAGTGGTTCCTGTGGGTCAGCAGTACAGTGAGAAGGGGTCTTCTCACACTGTCCTACCACATCTGCCCTTGACAGTTCTTCATTTATCTTTCCAAACTCTTGGTGGAGATTAAGCTGCTGCCAGGGGTTGTCGTCAAGAACATCAGTCTGAGGAGGCCTCATGCTGCCATCAGGGTGTTTTCTTTTCCTGTTGCTCCAAGTCCCTTTCTGTCCCTCTCCCTGGTGCAGGTGAAATTGCTCTCTGGTCACTGGTGGTCCTGGCCATCGAAAGATACGTAGTGGTCTGCAAGCCCATGAGCAACTTCCGCTTCGGGGAGAACCATGCCATCATGGGCGTTGCCTTCTCCTGGATCATGGCCTTGGCGTGTGCAGCTCCCCCACTTTTCGGCTGGTCCAGGTAGGGAAGGCACTGGACCCAGTGCCAGGGGTGTGGGAGCCTGGCTGCTGGCTCAGCTGTGGCTTCCAGCCAGTGTCCTCTGCTGGGTGCTGACCTGCTGGGCTCACCTTGCAGGTACATCCCCGAGGGCATGCAGTGCTCATGCGGGATCGACTATTACACTCTGAAGCCAGAGGTCAACAACGAATCTTTTGTCATCTACATGTTTGTGGTTCACTTCATGATCCCTCTGGCAATCATTTTCTTCTGCTATGGGAACCTGGTTTGCACTGTCAAGGAGGTGGGTACCTGCCAGGGGCAGTGGCCAGTAGGGCTCTCCCAGTGCAGGGAAGGGGCCCAAGAATGGTGATGGGAAGGGGCCTCCAGGGGCCAACCTGGCCATCCATGAAGAGGGAAATAGCAAACTGCAGGTGTGCAGCTTGGCTGCTGTGAGCTGTGTCCCTACGGGGCAGCACCCACTGTCCCCATTGCGTTCCCATTCCCTTCTGCCCACAGGCAGCTGCCCAGCAGCAGGAGTCTGCCACCACCCAGAAGGCAGAGAAAGAAGTGACTCGCATGGTCATCATCATGGTCATCTCCTTCCTCATCTGCTGGGTCCCCTATGCCAGCGTCGCGTTCTACATCTTCACCAACCAGGGCTCAGACTTCGGGCCCATCTTCATGACCATCCCAGCATTCTTTGCCAAGAGCTCTGCCATCTACAACCCTGTGATCTACATCGTGATGAACAAACAGGTAACTGGCAGGGTGCCAGGCAACTCCTCTTCTGTGTTTCTCTTTGTAACAGCTGGCAGAGAGTCACAAAATCTCAAGGTGCCAGTGGTCTGGAGAGGGGATTGTTTCCAGGAGATCTAGTCCTGGCTCAGGGGAAGCTGACTGTGCAGCTCATCCTTGCTGTTGCATAAATCTCACAAATGCAAGGCCATTCCACCTGAAATAATGAAATGAACCTGAAATAATGCAGGATGATGGAGAAGCCAGGACTGCAGCAGGCAGGGCTGGCAGTAGATGGGGTGGGCAGCAGACAGTGGGGCAGGAGACTCCATAGGCATAGTTCCTCCTGCACCACAGTACTGGGGGCTTCCAAGCAGCTCTGCTGGGCTTAAAGATGGCTCTGCAGCCAGAGCTGGGTGGTGTCTCTCTGCCTCACCCCGGCTTTCCCTCTCTCCCAGTTCCGTAACTGCATGATCACAACCCTCTGCTGTGGCAAGAACCCACTGGGTGACGAGGACACATCTGCTGGCAAGACAGAGACCTCCTCCGTCTCCACCAGCCAGGTCTCTCCTGCATAAGCCCCACGGGAGCAGCCAGTCCCTGGGGTGCTGCCCTGGGAGCACAAACTTAGCCCCACCACGGCCACCACCTGCCCCTGCTCCATGGCCAAGGCCCCGTGGGGCAGGCTCCTCGCTCCTGGCACTAGGAACCCTGGGAACAAGGCTGAAAATGTGTACACATGTTTTGTAATTAAAATGCAAAGGCTTAGCTCCTCTGGCATAAATCCATGTATTTCTGTTGACTTGCTGAGAGCTGATGCCCCTTCTCTGAGTGCAGACTGGGTCGGAGAGCTCTGCCGTGCCTGGGCCATGGCAGAGCTGTCCTTGCCTCCCTCAGCCCACCCTGACACCCCAGCCAGGGCTCTGCTGGGGCCAGAGCTGGGGCCACTTTCTGGTTCTTTTGCCAGAGATGGATCCTCACCAGTGCTGTCCAGTGGCTCAGCCCCACCACGCCCTGTCTGCCCAGAGCAGTTTGGCTGCTGCCAAGTGCCCCAGCTCTGCCAGATGCTCCCGGCTCCAGCCCTGTCCCATCTGCCAGAAGTCCTGGGAGACACTGTGGTTTCTCCAGGGGATGGGACAGATACCGGTGCACGGGCCCTGCCTGGCAGGCAGGTGGCATGGAGAGCCCTGCCAGCACAGCACAGCACAGCCGTGTGAGGCCACAGCTCTGTGCTCAGTCCTGCAGCACTCCGGGACAGCTCTGTGCTCAGCACTCCGGGACAGCTCTGTGCTCAGTCCTGCGGGACAGCTCTGTGCTCAGTCCTGCAGCACTCCGGGACAGCTCTGTGCTCAGTCCTGCAGCACTGCGGGACAGCTCGGTGCTCAGTCCTGCAGGACAGCTCTGTGCTCAGTCCTGCAGCACTCCGGGACAGCTCTGTGCTCAGTCCCGCAGCACTGGTGCAGCAGCACACGGACGGAGTTTGCACCCTCAGCAGCAGCTCTGCTCCGTGCCCCCCAGCACCCCTTCCCCGCAGTCCCATCTCTCTTCCTTAGGCATCTTTGGACCCCCAGGGCCAAGCCCGCAGTGAGCTCACCCCTGCCCTGCCCGTTCTGGCTGTGGTCAGGGTGGCCCCGGGCCAGCAGGAGGTTTTGGGCAGCCCTGGAGCTGCTGAGGCTGGCTGGGCTCGGGGCTGCTCTCCCCCCACGCCGCAGCAGGCAGCCCCCAGCAGCATATGGCTCAGCCAGGCCGACATATGTTCCAAGCACTACAAGATGGCATATTGCAATTGTAGCAGTGTTCTTCATTTTTATTTTTAGTTCAGTTATACAAATAAGATGTTTTTCTCACTGTTCAGTGTTATCAACATTTGAAACTATTTTTGTACATTATTATCCTCTCTGATTTCTAATCCTATGCAGCTTTGCAAGGACTAATAGGGAATGTATAGAGCCCGTGCGAGTTAAACCCTTAATAAAGAGCAATTTGCAAGTACAATTCTCTCATTATTTTTTTTATCGATACTTCTGCATATTCAGTGAAATCTAAAGATTAGAGTTGTATGAATAATTCAGTGTTTAGGCTGATGTCTGATTCATGTACTTCAGATCTGGGAGGTGGTTTTGGAGGGAAGAGGAGGAAAAATTCAGAGTTTACTTGCTGCCCGTGAGGCTGTGCTCCACAGGGGTGTGGTGATGCCTGGCATCGTGGTTCACTGCCCGTGGAGGACCAGCCCTGGCACAAGGCCTGGCCCCACACTGTGCCACTGAGCCTGCAGGCTGTCCCCACACTGTGTCAGCTGGCTGGTGCTGCTGGTGCTTGGGGCAAGCAAGGGTTTGGGACCCTCCTGCCAGCTCAGCCAGTGCCAGAGGCATCACTGAGCTACCAGAGAGGTGATGGAGGGATCCAGGATGAGGAAATGCACCCAAACCTTCTGTGGTGCCAGCCCCAGCAGCCCCTTCTCCCTCCAGCCCCGCACAAAGCTTTGGCAAAGCTTTAATTTCCAGACCCCGGCTTCCACCACAGCTTGGAGCACAGCAATTAGCAGCTGACAACCAGCACCTGCAGCCAGGCTTCTCATCAGATAAATTGGATGGAGGTGAGCTGGGTGTGGCAGTAGGGTTTGTGGTGCTAAGGACAGAGGTGCCTGTGACTGCCTGGGTTTGTGTGCTGCCATGGAGTGTCAGCTTGGTGAGGGGTCTGCAGGTGCTGTGGGGTCCCTCAGAGCTGGAGCCTGGCTCAGGCTCTGGGCTGTGGTGGCTGTGGTCCCTGGGAGGCTGCAGGGATGAGCAGGGCTGTGGCTGCTTGGCTTCTGGGGCTTTGCAGCCCCTGGGGGTGTGGATGTCTCGGGACTGCCCTGCAGCCCCTCATGGTCCCTCTTGCAGGAGCTGAAGCCTCTGGCACAGCCCGGCGCTGCCAGAGCCCGCACCCTCCAACCCTGCAGATGGTCAAGGAGGCTCTGCAGGCCCACGATGCGAGGAAGGGCGCCTCTGTCGTTGCCATCAAGCGTTTCATCCTGGCCAAGTACCCCACTGTGGACCCCGTCCGCCTCAAGTACCAGCTGAAGCAGGCCCTGAGCAAGGGGCTGAGCTGCGGGGACCTGGTGCGGCCCCAAAACTCCACTGCTGTGGGGGCCACAGGCACCTTCAAGGTGAGCGAGGGCTGCTGGAGCCACAGGGCTGGCAATGAGAGGCTCCTGGCCCTGCTGACAGCCCTCTATCCCCTCCAGCTGGCACTCAGGAAACCACAGCACAAGCAGCAGCTGGGCCAGGCAGAGCCTGACGGGGGACAGGCCCCAAAGGCAGGACAGAAGGGGAGCACCAAGGCCCCCGTGGCAGGAGCACGACAGCGAGGTGAGGGCTGTGATGAGTGGTGCTGTGAGCCAGCTCACACTGCCTGGCCTAGCTGGGCTCAGCCTCTGCCCTTCTTCTGCAGGTGCCACGAAGCAGCAGCCGAAGGCAAAGCCCGTGAACGTGAGTAGGGGCCAGCACTGGGGTTGGGTGGCTCATGGCAGGGCAGCACCCTCAGGGGCTCTCTTCCCTTCCCTTCCCTGCAGACCCAGGCACGAGCAGCAGAGAAGCCCAGGAGCAATAAAGCGAAGAATCCCCAAAGTGCTGGGCAGCCCCAGGCTCGTGGCACAGGCTCCTCAGGGCCCCCGAGAGCCGCTGGCCCCCCGAAAGGACGCTCAGGGCCCAGCACAGCCGTGGCTGCTCAGAGTGCAGGAGGGAGTGACAGTGACAGTTCTGCAAGTGCTGGGCTGAAGGGGGGGACCCAAAAGGCCCCCAGGGCAAAGGGCAAGGTGAAGGTGCCCAAGGGGGCACAGCAAGGTGCCCCCAAGGCACAGGGAGGTCAAGATCAGGCAAAGAAGCCCCAGGCAACTGCAGGAGCTGGGCAGGGGAAGGCCAGGCCGAAGAAGGCAGCAGAGAGAAAGGCTCCATAGGGAGCTTAGCCCTGCATCAGCTGGCCCCAGGCCCTTGGAGTCTGGGCTGGTTTCAGTCTCTAGGACAGGTTTTAACTCTGTGTTCACCTCATTCTAATAAAGTTTGTTTACT
This sequence comes from Drymodes brunneopygia, assembly GCA_013400955.1. NCBI lineage: Eukaryota > Metazoa > Chordata > Aves > Passeriformes > Petroicidae > Drymodes > Drymodes brunneopygia. Next base: position 38,573 of record VZTZ01013642.1, read on the forward strand.
TGTCTCATGGAATGGTCTGACTGTTGTGGGACCCTGTCCCTGCGCTTCCATCTCTCAGTGCCAAAGTCCCTCAGCTGCACAGAATGGTGGTGAGCTGGTGCTGCAGGTGGCTGCCTTGCTGTCTGCCCTCATGGACAGGTGCTCTCTGTCCCCACGTATCCCCAAATGTGCTGCCAAGGGTTTGGGGGCTGTGTATGTGCAGGCTGGCAGTGAGCCCCCGTGCCAGGTGATGGCCAGGGACGCATGGGACACAGCATGGTGACATCCCCAGGAACAGAGAGGCTCAGGCTTGGCCAGTGCTGTTGTGGAACCATGGTGCCACAGCCTGTGTGAAGTGTCCAGCCCTCTGCCCTCCTGGCTGCCCTTGTGCTAATGCCTGGCTGAGCTGGGATTACAGGAGCACCAGGCTGGCAGGTCTGGGTGCCTGCCATGGGCAACTCTCCCAGAGTGCTTTAACTATAGTAAGAGGAAGATAGAGGTGTCTTAGAGTTCAAAAACCACGTTTGGGGTGTCACTGTAGCCTTCAGGACAGCTTGTATTCTTATTACTGGTCTATGGCACAGTTCCCACCTACAAACTTGTCTTGTGAGCTCCTGTGGCTCCATGTATCACATTTCCATTTAATAGCTTCAATTGCCTGAATTTCTCTTGCTCTGCCCAGAGCAGAGCCCTTATGAAGGTCATGCTGATCGTGTAAAGGGTTACAGTCCTCCTGGGTGGGAGAAAATAAGTGGAAGTAAAACTCTTTCTAAAGAGGATTTTGTTAATCTGCAACTGGCCTTGACATTGCCCTCCAAGGCTCCTGGCCTTGCTTTGGGGCTTAAGCAAGAGCTGAGCAAACCAACCTCTCTTAAACTTCAGCCTTGACTGTGTTGATCCATCTTTAATGGAGCTGGAACTCGTGTCCCCCCAGGGACAGGGTGGGGAATGTGGCAGCAGTGACTGAGCAGAGTTCACTGGGTTCTCAGATGGGGGTGGCCTCACAGAGCACCACTCACCTGTGTGGCAGTGTCCCCAGCAGTGCCAGGCAGGGGCTGTGTCCTCCCTCTCACAGCCACCCGGTGTGAAATGCAAAGCTCTCTTGCTTTGAGACAGGCCAAATAATTTAATGGCTGGATTTAGCTTTGCAAGGAATCAACTTCCTAGTGGAAGAAGGAAATCCCTGTGGTGTCTGGAAAGCCCAGCTTTTACCAGGGGAGGGGGAAGATTTAGCAATGCCATGGTTCTTAAGGGCCCTGGGCCACAGCGGGTGTTGGGGTGCTGAAGCTGCAGGCTGGAGTCTGTCACCTGACAGAGGTGGGGGTGCCTGGCCACAGCTGCTTCTGTGGGGTTACTGATCTTCATGTGCACAGCGTGGCTCAGCTCAGGTGCTGCTGTCCTCATGCCAACTGTCCCCTCCCGGGCCTGCTCTGGGACAGAACTGTGGCACTGGGTGTGGGATGGTAGGTGGAGAGCCCCAAGGGGTACAAACCTGTTCTCCCTGGGCTGCTCACCCCACACATGGTGTGTCTTGCATGGGCAAAGCTTGTCTGTGCAGGTGTCTTCCACCTGTGTCCTCCCCGTGAGCTTGGCAGGAACTGCACTCCACAGGTTCAGCACCTTGTTTTATTACAAAGATAGGCTTTGCCAGGAGTCTGCCACTTCCACTACACAGCAGGTAAGGGCACTACATCCACAACACGTGCCAAAGTTTAAAAACATCTCACAAAGGGCTCGGAGGTTCAAGGCAACACTACAAACCCTCTGCTAAAGTTCTTCCTTTAAATGGTTGTAGCAACTACTTTTTCTCTTTTCTTTTTTTTCTTTTTTTTTCTTTTTTTTTTTTTGGCTTTGGAAAAAAATTAAATAATAAAACAATAGCCCCAATACATGGCCCAGCCACAGCACCTGGAGGCAAACTCTGTTTACTCTTGGCTCACCTGTATCCTTTCCCTGTAACAAACATGGGGCTACAGCTCCATGGCCCTTTCCCTGCCTCCAGCCAAGCTCAACATTCTCTGATACCTTGGTCCTTCTCACCCTCGCCTTTCCTGTGCTGGGCCTGCCTTCATCTTTGGCAGCTATTCACAGTTTCTAAAAGACAAAAACATCAAGAAATTTTTGTGAAATCACTTTCAAAATAAAATGTAGCCCAGCTACATTCTTAGAGTTTCTATTCTGAAGCCACATCCTCAGCAAAGACATTGAGACCTCCACAGTGTAAGTACTTTTTCTGTAGTTCTCTTTAAAAAAAAACTCTGTTCTTCCCCTTTCCCTCCCCTCCCTCCCCACATTTTAACATACTGGATAAAGTCTATTGTTTGTTTTAAAATAGATATCTATGTACACATACACAACTCTGATGTTCTGGTTTCTGACAAATGTGGCATTACTGGAAATGATGGAATGGAGACCTGTCCATGGCAGTGAATCACCCAGGAGTTTTGGTGGACAGAGTCATCCAGTGCCAGACTGTATCCTAGCCAGCTGGATGACTAACGAAGGCTTCCCTTACACCCTCCTGCAGTGAGGTAGTAACTGTGTTTCTCTCCTATATGGCAGTTCAATCCGTGCTGGGTCAGCCCTGTGGGCTGGAGCCTTTGCCCCTGCAGGAATGCTGGCTTTGAACACACGTGGTGTTGGCTGTGTCCAGCCTCTACAGGGGCCTGTGTGACACTGGACACCAGAGGGGTCATAGCTCCCCAGGCTGCAGGAGGGAGAACAGGCCACCCAGCTGGATGGGTGGGGTGGCACTGGGGTGTCCAGTCTCAGGCAAGCTCCATTTGTCTGCCACTGGGACCCTCTCAGTGATCCCAGCCTGACCTGGGACCCTCTCTACCTTAGTCTGCAGCTCTGGGTGCTGGAGATGCTCTGCTGGCCCGTGTCACTGCTGGGCTGACAGTGGCTGGGTCCAGTCCCTCTGCCTGTAAGGGCTGGAAACAGCCTGGCCATGCAGCCATGCCCCACTCTCTTGGCTGCCCTCAGGTACCAGCACAGTGCCAGGCCCAAAGCAAGCAGAACGAGCTGCTTTAGGAGACACCTCTGCAGCACTGGCCTCGTGTTTGGGGATGGTCACAGGGAGAGGCAGAGACAGTGCTCTCTGGTGTTTGTCCTGCATGTGGCTGGAGGCCACTGTCAGAGGGCTGTGAGCGTGCCATGCCCATTGGCATGAGCGGGGCCACTGGGGCTCAGGTGGGGCAGTGCCATGGACACGTCTGGAGCCAGCACGGGGGCTCAGGTGGGGCAGTGCCATGGACACGTGTGGAGCCAGCACGGGGGCTCAGGTGGGGCAGTGCCACGGACACCTGTGGAGCCAGCACTGGGGCTCAGGTGGGGCAGTGCCATGGACACACGTGGAGCCAGCACGGGGGCTCAGGTGGGGCAGTGCCATGGACACACGTGGAGCCAGCACGGGGGCTCAGGTGGGGCAGTGCCATGGACACGTGTGGAGCCAGCACGGGGGCTCAGGTGGGGCAGTGCCATGGACACGTGTGGAGCCAGCACGGGGGCTCAGGTGGGGCAGTGCCATGGACACGTGTGGAGCCAGCACGGGGGCTCAGGTGGGGCAGTGCCATGGACACGTGTGGAGCCAGCACGGGGGCTCAGGTGGGGCAGTGCCATGGACACGTGTGGAGCCAGCACGGGGGCTCAGGTGGGGCAGTGCCATGGACACGTGTGGAGCCAGCACGGGGGCTCAGGTGGGGCAGTGCCATGGACACGTGTGGAGCCAGCACGGGGGCTCAGGTGGGGCAGTGCCATGGACACGTGTGGAGCCAGCACGGGGGCTCAGGTGGGGCAGTGCCATGGACACGTGTGGAGCCAGCACGGGGGCTCAGGTGGGGCAGTGCCATGGACACGTGTGGAGCCAGCACGGGGGCTCAGGTGGGGCAGTGCCACGGACACGTGTGGAGCCAGCACGGGGGCTCAGGTGGGGCAGTGCCATGGACATGTGTGGAGCCAGCACTGGGGCTCAGGTGGGGCAGTGCCATGGACACGTGTGGGGCAGTGCCATGGACTCAGGTGGGGCAGTGCCATGGACACACGTGGAGCCAGCCTGGCAGGGCAGGAGGGAGGGGCACGGTCCTTCCCCCACCCACTGCACCTGCCCCAGGACCGTGCTTGTGTCTGGCTGGCTGGGGGAACGTTCACCTCCCCCCAGCCCTGCAGCTCGCCACGCACGAGACACAGGAACCCAGGAAGGGAGGGACAGCCCTTCCTGTGCTAACACAGACTGTGCTCCCTGCAGCTCCCAAACAGCTGTCTCCATTAGGGATAAAGTGCTTTCACCATGCCTTAGCTGCTTGGGAAGCAACTGTTTGTCTCAGACCCGAGTTCCCTGTGCTGCCCAGGTCTCAGATGGAGGAGTGGTTATGTTTACACATACAGTACAAAAATTAAAAGGCACAAAAATACACAGAATGCAGCAGATAGTGAACAGCTGATAAGAGTCCCTGGTGTTGGAAAAACAAGGATGTTGGAGGGATGGAGTGGGAGCTCAGGCTATGATGGCCTTTGCTGCCTGTGGTCATTACTCCCTGAGGTGACCCTTCTGCTTTGTCTGTTGTTCCAGTCTCTGCAGCCCTGTCCTGAGGCACCACGCACAGGGATGCTCGGAGTGCTGACTGCTTGGGTGCTGACCAAGGGGAAAGTGGTGAACTGAGCTTGCCACAAGTATCATGCCTCCACTTCTGGCTGGCAACAGCAAATAAATTATGGGTGCCACAGTGCAGACCAGAGGAGTTTTAGCTGCTCAGAAAGGTGTCTTGTGGCTTCTTGTGAGGTGAGGCAAACTTCAAGCCGTGGCCAGGCTCACCCCCTCCACAAGGCTGGTTTGAGTATGACCAAGGTATGCCTGTGGCTGAAGGCAGGTTCCCTTGTGGCACTGTGCTGCAAGAAAGGTCACTTCCAGGGCTGCAGCCGGCCTAGGCTTCACTGCAGGACTCATAGATGTTGTCCTCCATGAGTGCAATCACTTGCTCAAATTTGTGCTGGAGCTGGGTGCGCTTTGTCGTGGGGTTTGCGTCCAGGGCAGCCACGATCTGCAGGAGACACAGGCAAGTGGGGGGCTGAGGCAGGGTGGGGTGCCCACCTGCCAGGCCAGCTCCCCCCACCAGGCCTATGGAGCCCAAATCCCAGCCAGAGCTCCAAAGGGGAGAGCCCACCCTGCCCCACAGCCCCTGTACTCACACCCCTGCTCTCCCAGGGTCCCTGTCAGGGCTAGGAGTGGAGTGGTACATGACAAAAATGCACTGCTATAATAGAGCTGAGGGCACAGCACCAGCCCACGGATTCCAGGGAGGCAGGAACCAGCCAGGGCCACAGCCTTGGTGGGGTGGGGACAGCAGGTACAAGCTATTTTGGGGGTGGACCTTATCTGCATGTTTGGCTCTCCTGAAAGGGTCTACACATCTGGCAGTCCTTCTTCAGCCCAGCCAAATGCCATTAAGATCAGCTGGAAATAGCCAGCCTTCTCTTCCAAGAGGTTTCCAGCCAAGGGACAGAGAGTAGGTGCATCTGCATCTATTAGATTTGTGCTGCAATGATGCACACCCCGATAATCCCTGTTCTGTGGGACTGGATGCAGGTGTCTGCCTGCAGGGTTACTGCAGCAACAGTTCCTCCCTTCCCAGACCAGCCAGAGCCCACGTGCTGTAAAACCCACTCACCTGGGAGCGGTATCTCTTGGCATATTTGTATATCTCAGCCATGGCAACATTGGTGTTGAACTCATTTCGGTATTTCTTTACAAAGACAGAAAAGAGAGGGGAGAATATTAGCAGGATGGATGATGTGAGTTCCAGCCCAGCCAGCAGGCACTGACTACAGTAAAAGCAGGTTGTGCCTGACTTTACTGTCACATTGGTACAGCTGGATTTTTAAGGAAGGTGCATTTCCTTGCATCAGGATGGGTCTTGGTCTTTTTAGAGCCAGCTGTAAATACCCGTGCTGGGCAGCACTGCGTATCCCTCTGTGCCCAAAGCCATTTCACAGGAGGGGGCAGCACATCAGCTGCACTGTGGAATATCAACAGAAAAATCCTGCTTGGAGCCCAAAGTTAAAACACCCTTGGGAGAAGGTTTGATTCTGAGGAGCCCGCGGTGCATCGCCAGCACGACTGATCTGGAGTGTGGCTGCCAGCTCCTGTGGCTGGTACCAGGGCTGGCTGCCAGTGGCTGCCTGGGACTCAGGGCTGTCCCTGGCAGTTGAGCCTGGGAGCCAGCTGGCTGGGTGGTTGTGGGACTACAGAAATCCTTGTCCAAATTTCCCGGCTCTTTGGCACTGAATTTCACTCTCAACTCCCAGTGGTGCCAGAGCTAGTTAGGCTCAGGCAAACTCATGGGTGTTTACTGCAGCTCTGGCAGTAATTGAAGATGCTTGGAATTAGGTCAGATGAAGTTTGTGTGTGGAAGTTTCAGGCAAAATACCCTTTCTTGTGCGCTCCTTCCAGCATTCAGGCAGTAGCTGATTGCAGCCTATGTGCATTCCCTGCAACAGCTCCAGCCCTGCCAGGTTCCAGCAGGACACTGAGCCTGTGGACTCAACCCCATCCCCTCCACCCCCTTACCCGCGACTCCTCGGCCAGGTGGGCGTTCATCTCCTGCTCACTCAGAGGGGGCATGTCGTGGATTTGTTTGTAGTATCTCTGCACTATCTTCCGGTACTCGGGGATCTCCTTGGCATACAGCAGTTTGTTGGTCGGGGAGTCCTAGAGCAAGGGCAAGACTGAAATCAGGCACTGTGTTGTTCCTGGCTGAAAACGTTCTCCTCTTTGCCTGAGCAAAGCAGTGACAGCAGACAGGGACCTCAGCTACAGCTGGGTGCAGGGAACAGCTTCCTCCTTGGTCCCAGCTGTCCCTGGAGAGGAGCACAGTGTGGGACAGACCCGAGGCACAGAGCAGCTCATGGCAGAAGGGCTGAGACACACCAAGGGTCTGTGCACAGACCCCACGTGCCTGTGGAGCCACAGCACCATCCCACTGCCTTTGCATGAGCTGCACATCCTCCAGCTCAATGCCAGAGAAGGGGGTGATGGGTGTGTGTTTTAATTTGCAGCAGGCACAGGCTAAAAGCACACCCAGGGTCAGGCGGGGTGGCTTGCTGCCAGGTGATGCTCTGCAGGTGAGGTAGCACACCTGTGCCAGATCAAACACGTGGGCTTTGTGGTGCTGTGTGTGGAAATTGGCAACAAGGGAAGGGCTTCTGCATGTATTTGCTGGGGTTTCTTCAGCAGACACATTGATTTAAGCTAAAGAACAAAGCTATCTTACAAGTTGAACTTTGTCAGTTGAAATGTTGCTTTTGGATTTCTCATACAGCTTTGATTTATTTTGCATTGGCTAATCCAGCCTGCTTGGCCTAAATTGAGTGCACAATAAGTAATTAACAGAGAATACTGAATTCTCTTGATTAATGTCAGCTTGGACACAGCAGCCTTAACCTCCCAGACACACAACTGGGTTGTAGCAGTGGAGGCACAACCCTGCTGCTCTCCTTGCAAACACAGCATGAATGATTTTAACCTCGAGGCAATCCTGCCCTGCTGATATCATTACCCCAGGAATGAACTTGGCTGACTAGCCTCGTGTTGCATCCCCAAGGGGAGCTGCCCCAGGCCTGGGGACACCAAAGGGAGTGAGATCACCATGTCCTGCCACCCCAACACTGTGTGGGACTGCTCCCCAGTGTTCTGACAGGTGGAGAGGGGAGGGGATCTGCTGACGAGAGGGAGTGGTGGGTTCTGCCCAAGGGCAGCATACTTGGCTGTGTCAGGCAGGAATAGGGGAGCCTGGGGTGACTCCAATCTGCTGCTGCAATCTGTAGCTTGGCTAATGCTGCAGGGGAAACAGGAAACGGGCACCAGATCCCACAGCAGTTTATTTTCAAACCCAGTGACAAGGCATTATGAGAATATGGCCAACTTACAGACAGCCTGCTCGTAGCATTATTTTTTTTTTCCTTGGAAACACAAAGGAAAACCATGCCACCTCTTTTCTAAGTTATTTTTTAATTTGTGTCTGATTTGTCTCTATTATGAAGAGATGGGCACTGGTTTATTAACTGCTTGTGCACTGTAGCTGTATGGACTGAGTCTGCTCTCACATTTGCAGTATCGAGAGCAACGTGCTGAAACCAAGGGAAGAATCCAGCCTGGAAAACACTCAGTGATACACTGCGTGTACATGCAAGCTGATTTTTATGCTGAGGATTTATTCTTCCCACATTACTCAACAATTCATTCACTTATACTATTGTATTCCAGAAAAGTGTTTCCATCTGCTGTCTGACTCCAGCTGACCCCTCTTCCCCTCATCTGCTGCTTGACAAAGACAAATTGTAGGTGTTTCGTAACACATGCAAAAAAAAAGACCAAAACCCAAACAAACAAAAAATCAAGCACTCATTAGATCTTCCTCCAGCATTAACCTCTCCCGAGAAAGGCTTCCTGCAGCTCTGGGGCTGGGGGTGTAGAACCCACCCCCTCACCATGGGATGTCCCCCAAGTCACACGCTGTCACCACCAGCCTCTGGGGTGGGGGGGCAGTGGGGGTGATTTACAGCATTTCTTAATAAAACTTATTTATGTCAGGAAGTTTCAAATGTCAGCACTGTGCTCAGCCAAGGCAGCAGAAGAAAAGAGAATCTGCACACGGGATTCTTCCTGCTGGCCAGCCCCGAGGGTGGCACAGGGGACCTGGCCCACGCAGCCTCCTTGTGTTTGCTTGGAGCAGGCTCAGCTCCCCACTGGTGTCCTGAGCCCTCCAGCCCCACGCTGGATGTGGCCACTGTGGGATGGACAGGCTGCCCGGGAGGAGACCACAACTGTGGCAGTGACTGCCAAGCCCCTTCCACACGCTGATGGCTGGTGTCACTGGGATGGCCCTGCACGGCCTCCCAGCTCGGGGTGGGCCAGGCCTGCTCTGTGCTGCCTGCCCGGGCACAGCCTGTGTTCTCAGAGGAGCTGCTCACCTCCCGAGCTTCTCTCCCAGGGGAGGGGTTGGGCAGAAACCACCGAGAGCAACGACTGAAGCTTCACCTGGAGACACATTGTTTTCCATCCTGTCACTGGGATGGAAATTGTCCCTCACATTGTCCCTCAGCTACCTTATGGGATTGTTGAGCTGATGGTGTCCCCTAAACCAGCCCTGACTGGAGGAGCTGAGCTCCCCTGTGGGGTCTGCCCATGGCCCATCCTGGTGCCCTGAGCAGAACCAGCCCCACCTGTGCTCAGTGTTCCATGAGACAACAGCAGAGAACATTCATGTGCTCCAGCACCAGCTCAGCTGGGTCAGGAAGTGTTTCAGACACGGTGCTGAGTCAGCAGACACTCTCCCATGGCTGCAGGACAGCTCCTGGAGCTGATGGGGAACCCTGAGCACACAGCCCCGGGCTGGTCTCCCCCACCCCCAGAGCTCCCCAGGCTGGGGGCCCTGCCTTGTGCCCATCCTGCCTGTGACTGTGTGTCCCCTCTCCCTGGCTACTGTCTGTGACAGAGGAGGTGCAAAGTTCAAGCTCAAGCCTGAACAAAGCGGTGGGGAAGGGAGGGGAGAATGCACCCCTGGAGGCAACCAAAACTCAGCTGCATGAGCCCAAGCAATGGCTCCAGCTGGCCCTGGGAGGGAGGCCAGGCTGGTGAGCCCTGCCAGGCCCTGCCCAGCCAGCCTGGCCCGTGCCTGTGGCTGCCTGAGCAGCAGTGCCCTGGCTGCACGAACCTTGCCCAGCTGCAGGTCGGAGAGCGAGCAGGCGTCGATGAAGGCCTGGGCGATCACAGACAGGCAGGCATCAATGTGGTCTGTCTTGTCAATGTCGAAGACAAACTGGGGGTTTTTCAGGATGTTGACCCAAAATCTCAGCGGTAGGCTGCAAAGGGAAGGATCCAGGGACACACACGAGATGAATTTTTGTGTACCAGAGGAAGGGGGGCGGAAATGCAGGGAAGATGATGACAGAAAGAGAGTGGTAGAGAGGAAAGCTGAGGAGATGGGTTCTGCTGTTTAATCACCTCCAGTACAGACCCCTGCCTTGATAGAGGGGCACGGACACACCTTCACTCCCAAGACATTTCTTCAGGCTGGAGGATGTGGCACATACAGCCTTGTCCAGGCACACACATGCCCTCCTCCTTCAGCAGCTCCCAGCAGCTGCAGGCCCAGAGAGGCACCAGCAGCTTTTGCCTCTGTGGATCTGTTGAGTCAGGCTTCCCCACTTGTTGCTGTTTGGAGCAATGGTGTCACCTACTTTTCCCCCTTTCCTGACACTAACCATCATCTGGTTTTGACAGTGAGCCTGGCCCCACAAAATGCATTTCATCTGTCTTGTTTTTCTGTTCTCTCATCATTTTCTCCTTCAGTTATTTCACTGCTGATCTGACCACAACACAGTTTCAGTCTATTGCTCACTCTTCCTACCCTCCCCAGCAGCTAGAAGTGAAAGCCACTGTAAGTCTTAGCTCCACAGGCCAGTGAAGGTAGTAAAGAGTAGGCAGATCTGCTGCCCAGTGGTTGTGTCTGCATGCCTGCTCTCCCACTAAAATTTGGCTTTAATTTTCACACATTGGGTTGGAAACAGTTCCTGTCTCCGCAGTCTCCAAAGTGCTGAGCCTCTCCTTGACACTCTCTCCAAGCTCCCTGCTCTCTCCATTTAAATCCTCTGGTTTCTTTCCTGCACTATTTCCCCTTCACTTTGGCTCCTCCACCCCATTCCTGCTGCTCATGTCCCTCAGCACCACTCCATCTGGTGCCACTGCTGAGGTGCTCACCAGCAGGCCACTGTCACAGGACCTGCACCCCGAGTCCCCTGAACACCCTGGAGACTCAGCTTGGTTACAGACGTAAGTCAAGAAAAGTGCCACTAAGGGCTCAAAAGGCAGAAATCAAATGAAAGGGATCCAAATATGCTGGTTTTAAAATTTCCATGATGTTTGAAGACCTGACATGGTTTTGGACGCTGTCTCAGATCTCCAGTGCTTGCAGCTAACACCATTGCTGTCTCCCACCATCCTGCTTCTCCTTTCATTATTTGTGTGTGCCAGTTCTTCCTGCCCTTTGTCTGCCCATGCCTCCTCTTTCGGCTCACTGTTCCCCTGAGCTTTATATTTGTTCAAAGCTCTCCAATCCTGTGTTTGGCTTCATCTTTCACAGCCCTCTCTGGCACCCTCCCTGTTTTCCAGGTCCCTCTTCTACTTTTAGCAACCTAATGATTAGTCCAGGACACCAGGGTTTTGCAGCTGCTGCTCCCAAGAGATGGAAGGAAGAAAAGAAGGATTTCCTTTTCCAAACCTGTTGGTCTTCCAGATATGCAGAGTGTCAGGGTCTGTGATCCCTCTCTTCTCTGCCTGCTCCTCTAGGAAGTCAAAGAAATACTTGACAGCCACGGGTGGTTTATCGTCTCGGATACTGAGAATGGCTTTGAACAAGTCGTCCAGGAACTTCTGGAGTGTGCCCTGCAGGACAAGGACACAGTGGAGCCTTGGGAGAGCAGCAGAGGGGCTGTGACTGCTGCACTATAGGGGAAACCCTTTGCTGCCAGCTGGGTAAGTCAGAAGAGAGAGGAGATGGGGAAGCAGGGAGGCAACAGTTTGTTTGTGGGTAGCGATAAAATGAACTTGTGTTTGGGGTTAATTTCTTTTGGCATCGAGATTTTCTTTCTCACTGCTGGGATCTCACATCTGTGCTTGTTCTGTTCAGCACAGACAAAGAAGAGCAGAGACTGCTGGCCATCCCTGTGATCTTTGCTTCAGTGAGGCACCATGCTGGGATTAAAGATGGGCCAGATCTGACCTCAGATCACACGGACATTTCTCTTGCTCCCACAGCTGAGCATCTCCATCTCCAGTCCCAGCAGCATTTCTTTCTGGGGAGATGGGTTCAGGTCTCAGCCATGCATCTCAAGCCCTGAGGCAGTCAGAATCCCTTTTGTCTGCACAGACCCCAGTCCATCCCGGGGAGATCACGTGGAGCATCACACAGCAGCAAGGATGAGCTGGGAAGCTGCAGGGACCCTGAGGAGCCTGACAGCCTCACTAAACATGTCCCAGCCATCCAAGAGAGGGGTCCCACTGCCTTCAGGGAGCAACCAGCCCTGCAGCACTCCTTCCCTGGAGCAGGCTTCTGCCCACAGACCACAAACAATCCCACCTGCCAAGAACAGGGCAGCCCAGCTCCTACCTTGGTGGAGAGCAGCCGTGTCAGGTAGATCTCTGGAAGGACTTTCTTCCTATGGCTCTGCCTGTGGGACTTCTTATGTTCCACGGATTCATCAGTTGGGAGAACCTGGTCCCAGATAAAGCACATGGTCAGGGCACTCTTGCCTGGAAGTGTCACGCTAAATTTTCCTTTCAGCATAGAATTTCAACCGCATATAAAATTTCAATTAAAAAGCAGTTACTGCTTTATAAACACACCTTTATATGGTTTCAAAAAAGTGATTCGTAATACTCAGTTTTCCTGACATTTATTTCTCCTGTGCTCTTTTTTGCCTCTCTCACCCTAGATGAAGGAAATGAAGCCATCCATCCCTGTTTGCACACTGGCCTGCTTGCCCCCCTGAGCTCTCAGCCCTGCCTGGGCTGCACCTCGGGCTCCCAGCAGCAATGCACGTGGCTGCTGCAGAAACCAGCTTTGCTTGGATTTGGAAAAAGCACAGTATGTAGGAACACAAAAATGAATATTCCACTGGTCAGGTCAGTGAATTACTCTCCGAAATTACAGTGTCATTACTCTCTGTAATGACAAAGCAAGCAACTGACATCCATGCTGGCATTGTTTCACATGTGAACAGTTGGTTTCCCATCCCTTTTCCCTCCTTGCTCTGCATGTGTGTGTGTGTGCATGCATGCTTCTTGAGCATGGAAACGACTGTAGAGAAAAACCCCCTCAAACCAGGCTACAAAATATTGTTGTTGTCCATAACACCTTTTCTCATAACAGCTTTTAGCAGCATTTAGCACTTGGCTCTTGCAGCAGCAGCAACCCACGGACCTGCTCAGCCCGGGCCGAGCGCCAGGAGCTCCCAGCAGGTGACTCAGCCGAGGTGTCACCGGGTGCCACCGCTGTCACTGTGCCGTGCCACGCTCTGACCCCGCCCCTCATTGTCAGGCAGCTCCATCGGACACAGCAGTTTCTCTGCCATCCCCGTAATTCTTTATCATGTCCCTCAGTTTATCTACAGATAAAGCTTATCTACAGATCACCTTTCTGCACCTCTTTGGACCCTGCTGAAGAGAACTGATGAGCCCTGATGCAGCTTGGTTATCACATCTGACACTACAGCCCACAGACATATTTTAGGTTAATTATCAGCAGCCCCCACATGCAGCCATATCCCTGCAGCCAGGAGAGGGATACTCACCAAGTGGAAGTACTTTTCAGTGTCCAGATCCTTCACTGTGAAGAAGAAGAGAGACACAGTGGCTCAGTCAGGGGGCCCAAACTGAAATCCACCTCCACTGCTGATCTCCATGCCAAGAGGCATCTGAACCCCAACACCAAGCTGGCATTCTCACCACAAGTGATCTCAGCATTTCTCCTCAGTTTGGGGTTGTTTATTGCATTATGGGGCACGTGGCAAGTACCCCAGGAGGTTCTTTAAGGGTGACCTGAGGTCTCCCAAGGGATGCTTTAAGAGAGACTCAAGAGGTACGAGAGCAGGATGAGCACAGGGGCACTCCTGCACCTGCTGTGCCCCACACTCCCAGGATTTTTCCCAGCCTCATCATCAGGGCAGCTCCTCACCACAGCAGGCAAAGGACTCCTGGAAAGCCAGGCTCTCTGGAGGCAGCCTGGAAACAGGGTTTGAAATTCCTCATTTAATGTGGATTTTTGTCTCCCTTGGTCTGTTTTCACTCTGCACAGCCTAAAACCTAGAAATCCACTGTCAAGGGACTGAATACGTGTAACTGGGAGGGAGAGGACTTTTCCAATGAAGTGGTTTCAGATCCTTTCTTTCTCTCACTCTGTCAGCACAGATTGGATGCCAGCTCCCAGTGAGGGTGTGAGATGGAAGGTGCAAACACCTTGAGGGCTGGGAGAGCATCCTGCACCCCATCAGGCAGAGGGAGGAGACTGGATAGCTCATGTTCAGAGCCACTGCATCCACAGCACCCAGGAACAGGGGCTGGCAGCATCTTCCAGCATTCCCAGCCAGAGAGAACCCTCTGACCCTCAAGCATTCCTGACTGGTCACCAGCAGCAGGGAAGAGGAGTGAGGTGTTACCTCTGCTCAGTGTGGTGTCCTTCTTGTCCGTCAAACTCATGGCCAGGGATGCCCCTTCAGGGATCTGTGGAGGAAGGGAAGAAGATGCATTGATGCATTGTCAGTGCCTCCCTGGTCCTGGGGAGATCCCAGGAGCTGGGGGATGCTGGTGCAGTCATGGTTCTGCCACAAACATCCCCTGAACCTGCCGTGCCATGTGGAAAGGGGATTTTCAACACAATTACAAGACAGTGAGGTTCTCAAACACGATGGGAATTAGGCAAATACAGGTATCTAAGATGGATTACCTGACACCAGGTAATTTGAGAAGGGAGGGTTTGGCTGTGCAGGTGCTGGTTTGCCATTCCCCAGATGGGAGAAGGAGTGGTTGCAGGGGGAGCTGTGGGCTGGCACAGCCCCTGTGCTGGGGGCACGGTGCCAGTGCAGCTCTGCAGCACGGCTGCTACCCTGATAACCCTGCTAATGAGCACTCAGCTCCACTTCTGTTCTCCACACACAGCTACAGACCAGTGAGGACTGTGCTTGCAGGCACACCAGGGAATATGAAAATCGTTAAGTATTTCTGGTTTCATTTAATTTTAAACAGAAAAACAGTCAAGAAAACAATCTAATTCACCATGTTTCCTCACATTTTTGGCCTCACTTCCTCGATGGTATCCCCAGCCCCTGCTCTCAGAGCAGGCACTGACAGTTGGAGCTGCGATTCCAGCAGGAGTGTGGATCAAGAGCACAGTGGTACTAATCAGCCAGGCTGGTGGCCCTTGGGAATAAGAGCTTTTTCCCCTCCTCTTTCTGTTGTCAGTAATAACTTGTTTTGCATGAAGAGTGTTAATTAGTTTCTGTGTGTTGCAATATTAACGAGATGCTCGCCAGGGCAGATGTCTATTCCCTGGAAGCTCTCACGGAGCTATGGCAACCTCTCTGCCTGTTCCTGATGATCCCGTTTTTGGAGGGGAGCTGCAGCTCGCCCTGGAGGCCAGGCAGGCCCTGAGGAGGCAGAGCTCCCCTGAGGTGTCAGCAGCTTTACCTTGTAATGTGCTAAGGTGTTGAGTTTCTTCCTGCCGTCCTCCACCACCGAGGTGTCATCGAGGTCCCGCAGGATGTAGCTGTCAGTGCTGGTGGCGAACCACTCTGAACACAGAGAGGGGACAAGTGAGACCCCAGCCCGAAGGAGCAGGGGCCAGGGGGTCTGGGACTGAGTGGCTGCCCTGATGTCTGCCCTCTGTCCGTGCTGCCTCACCCACTGCTCTGACAGGCACCCAGAGCTGCTGCACAGCTTTAAGTGCTTCACCTGTTTTTAGGGACTGGCTGCTCCCATGCACCTGCTCCTTACCGAGGTCGACATCTTCCACCCTTGGCCACTGGGAGTAGGGGACGTTCTTGCAGAAGGCCTCCAGAATTTTCTCCTTCACTTGACTGAGCGTGTCGGTGTCCATGGCTCTGACACTCAGGGAGTCCATCCCACAGCCTTGGAAAGAGACGTTGAGGTTCTGCAGGCAGAGGCTGTGTTAGCAGTGACCTGCCTGGCTCCCAGGAATGCCTGGAAGCTGCAGTGCCTGCACAGCTCTGGCTGGAGTGCCCTGGGTCCCATGCTGATGGAAATCAGGCTGAACTAATGTGGCCATCCATGCTTTACAGCACGAGAAGCACTGATTCACAGCCCCAGGGGCTGAGGGCTCTGGTGACCAAGCTGGGAGAACACAGGGAGCAACACAGCAGCCCCCCTCTCACTCTGTCTTGCTAATGGGGCTTGACCACCACGAGGCAGGAGGAAGGGTCAGCCCATTACCAGCCGTGTCCTCAGCTCTGACTGGTGACTAATGGGACCACCAAAGCTCATTGCTCAGCCTCTGCAACGGGCCAAGCTCCACTGCTTAAACCAGCTCTAAGTCTGCTGCAGGATGGGTCTGCTGCAGTGCCTGGAGCCCCTGAGAGCTCCTGAGCAGCAGGACAGGCAGCTGTGAGAGCCTGCAGGCTGCCACTGACACCCACTCAGAAACCAGGGAGGCACAGCTACTGCCTCAGTTGCAGCCAAAAGCTGCAGGGCAAGGACAGCAACTCTTTCTTTCAGAAACCCTCTCCTCTTTTTGTTTGGGTGCCTCCTCCTCTCACCAGCTGTGCAGACCCAAATGCTGTGACCATGGCATCTCCCTCTCACCCCAGCTCTGAGGAAGCCCCAGCACATGGACTCACCCTTGGCTTTGCCTCTATGTTCTCCCTCAGCAGCCACTCCTCATTGAGGGTGTACCTGGCCTTCCCCGTAATGGCATCGATGGAGCCCTTGTTGATCTGCTGTTTGATGGCACAGATCAGCAGGAAGAAGGGCTCTCCAACCGTCTCCTGGGGAAAGGAAAGAAGGCCAAGTCAGCAAACCAGAGCTGGTGGTGAGAGGTCCATCAGCAGTGTGGCAGGGACAGGCTCTGTGGACACTGAAGGTGCCTCTGCACACCAGGGAGCAGGAAAGCCCACCCCAGGTGGACTGCAAACACCTGGGAGGAGCCACCGCCTCCCAACTCCCACTTTCCTCTCTCTGAGGCTGCTCAGAAGTTTCCAGACTTGAGGCAACATGACAGCACAGATGGGGAGCAGGACACAACAGCCAACAACAGCCGCAGGCCATTTTTGGGGATGCTGTAACTGTCAGCATCAACACACCCCATGCAAGCTCTGCAGCAGGCACTGGAGCTGGGGAATGGCACTGACGGGCTGTGCCAGCCTGTGCTGTCTCAGGGGCAGAGCTGGGGTGCTGCTCAGAAGGCAGGGACATATGCAGGGCTGTGCTGAGCGGGGATGTGCACACATGATACTCAACAAAATGCAAATGTGCATTAATTTACATGTGAATTACACAGACACAGGGAGAACCCAGCATACCGTGCTACAGAGATGCTTCCTGCAATCTGACAGGGTGCAGACTGTACGACATGCTGCACTCAGCAGGACAAGGAAGGGCTGGTGTGCACAAAAACCCAACGACAGAGATATTTGGGCACCCAGATTTCTCATGAATGTGTCAGCTGAACCCCTCTGCAGTGCCTGGTTTGCCACTGGACTCCATGGGAGTGAGCCCACAGCCCAGGCCTGTGGCTCTGGGAACCAGCGTTCATACTTCTCATACCACAGCAGAGCCCTCATCACAGCAGAACAGAGGATCAGGGTCAACAAGCTGTTCCCATGTGACAGCAAGCAAACACACCATTTAACTCCTTACATTCATCAAACCCAAGTTCATGGGAGAGAGGTGAGCTGTGGCACCGCTTTAGCAAGAACAAAAAATGTAACAGGGAGCATCTATTTGTGATGTGATTCAGCTACACAGTTTAATGCCAAATTTCTGATCCACTTCTGCCTGCTGCACTGATGTGCAAGGGAAACATAAGCTATTTTCTGAAGGAACTCCTCAGCATTAGAGTACATCCCATTCTCCCTAATGTTCACGTTCAATTTCCTTCCAATGAGGCAAGTGCAAATTCTGCTCTTGATGTACCCTGAGCACCCCCCGCACACACAGCCCTGCCATCTGAGAGCCTGCTCAAGACAGCAGATACCCAACGGTTCTGATATTTCTCAGCTAGGAGCTGCTAAATCCTGTTCAATCTGCTTCTTAATTAAAACTTGGTGATTCTTTCATTCTAATTGCCCTATAATTGCTAAAGCAATTAGTTCGATGTCAATTAGGATGCGCTGCATTTGGTGCGGTAATGATGGGGTGAGACAGCAGGGCTGTCAGTGGGCACGGGCTGCCTGTGCCAGCAGGGCACTCCCTTCCTCTGCAAGGGTAACTTCATCAACACAGGGCAGCTCCCTGGGTCTGCTGCAGGGCTTCAATGATCCCTGCAATGCTCCTGTGAGCAGGCAGCACAGAACGGGCTCAGAGCAGGGCTGGGGCTGCTGGAATGCAGGAAGGAATGGCTTCCAGAACGCAGAGGAAGGTGTGGAGTCAGGAAGTGGAGAAGCTGAGGATTGCAAAGAGTGGAGAATGTGCAGAAGACACAAAGAGCTCACTTTGGAGAGAAAGGCAGAAGCAAGGTGACAACACTGACACAGAGACCTCCTCGGGCTGCAGTACCACTGCCCTCATACTGCAAACCATGAGACACCACTGGCTGGCCCTGCCCACGGGGTCACCAGTCCCTGACACTGGCCATGCTACCAACCCTGGGTGTGTCACACGTGAGCAGGGACAAACCTGAGACTAAACTCAGAGCCGGGCTCTGGAGCCTGCCCATTCCCACCATGGGCAGCTCCAGCCACAGCGAGACTGCAGTGCCCCCCAAAACATTAAAAAAAGGGCAACTCCACAAGATACAGGAGCCTTTGTGGCTTGAAATGAGCACGGGCTGCACGGTCGGGGCCAACTCTGTGGCACCTTCCTGCTCACACCAGGCTGCCCTGGAAGTGATGGAACGGTCACTGTGGGGTCACTATGGGCACTGTGGGGTCACTGCGGGCACTGTGGGGTCACTGTGGTCACTGCGGGGTCACTGTGGTCACTGTGGTCACTGCGGGGTCCACGGGCAGGACTCAGCCCAGGCCATCCCGCAGGGGACATGGTGACAGCACTCTGCTGGCACGGAGCTGTTTGTGTTTGGCTCTCAGGAGCTGTGGGATGTTCTGGGAATCTGCAGAAGCGAATCCCAAAGCGGGGAGGCAGCGCTGGCAGGCAGGGAGTGCAGAGAAAATGGCAAACTCGTGAAAGCTCCGGCACTGCTCGGAAAACTCATCCGGAAAGGAATCAAAACTGCCTTTGCACTTGGCTAGCTGGGAGAAAGGAAGTTTAACCAGAAGAGATCAATGCTGATTCAGGACAAAAAAATACTTAAAAAAACACAGTCTGGGGCCTTTTCTTCCTCCTATTGTGAATGTATTTTAATGAGACTTCATTTTCATTTTTGACTGAACTGTTACGGGCTCTTAAAGCTGCCCAGGGCACTGAAATAACGGCAGGAATGGAAAGCACAGCTCAGGCTGGCAGGACTTGAACTGTTCCACGCACGAGGAGCGTGGGAGGGCTTCGTTTTTATATGCCTGGGAAAACAAAAAGGGTTAGAGCACAGACTGGATTCACACGTTGCTGCCCTATTAACACAACTCTGACAAGTTACTATAGATGTCCTCCCAGGAACACACTACAGCCATTTCCAAAATGTTTTGGTGAGCCTAGGGTGGGAAAAGCACAGAAAACAGCTGCTTATCCCAAGTGCCTGCTAATTTTGGGACAATTATCTGACAATTATCTGTTTGAATTTTGTGAAGAACCAAACCTCCATCCCACATGCAACACCTGGGTACACTTGGGCCCAGACATAAAAGCTGAATTCCAGAACCCCACTTTCCCTTTACCTCCCCAACCCTGCTGGGAGCCAGGCACACTGGTACCAAGGTAGCTCATGGAGAAAGCTTTCTTTTAAAGCTTTAGCTTTTCCCACCAAAACTGTAGCACAAAGTAGAGCCGTGGACCATTTCATCTACAATTCTCGCTCAGTTCTGCAGAAACAGAGTTCTGCACTGACTGTGCAAATGCTGCAAGTCACCTCTGAGCCCCTGTGCCTCTGCCAGCTCATCCCACCCCTCCCACGCTGAGCCAGCCCTGCCAGGGGACTCCATCGCCTTCAGGTGCCCTCCACATGTGCAGGAGGGAATGCCTGTGGCCAGCAGCTCCTTCCCAGCTGAAGACAGCTCCTCCAAATCATTTTCCCCCAAAACACAAATGGACGGGCTGTTAGGCAGAGCATTAATGCGAAACAAATGTTTTGAGCATGTAGCGTTGACTTACAAGGGAAAATACAAGCACTTGGAATTTTTCCACTGCACAACGGCAGGGACTTTCACAGCAGCTGTTTCAAATAGACATTGTGATTAATGGGGATAATTCAGGAATGAAAACCAGGCCCATCATCACATGTCTGACAGAGCAGTGCTACAGGCAGGCGGGCAAGCCTTCTTTTTAACCAAGAAATGCCTGTCCAAAGGCAGCAGAGTTTGATCCTGAGGAACACAAGGCACATGGGAGGCCTTTGGCTATCACTGCTATTTAAATCACAGCCCTGAGCTGACACCAGCCGTGTGGAAGGAGGTGCTGTCTGTTCCACCACAGGGGCTCCATCCTCATTTGTGGGGCGGGGAAGATGCCAGCTCTGCTGATCTGGATCAAGCTCCTGTCCCTTTGCACAGCTGGGCTTGTGTCACCTAGGACAAATTTCCTCTCCAGACACTCCTGTCTGACCAGTTCTTTACCCTCCTCGTATTTCAGGAGCAGCTCAGTGTCTCCTCTGATCCCACCCTCACTGTGGAGCAGGTGAGATATCAGAGTCTCCTGGAAATCAACTTCATTGCACTTTAGTTTGGAAACCATTTGCTTGCAGAGGTGAGAGAGAGGCTGTGGTGATGCTCTGCACTGCCATGGCCTCAGGCTGGGCATGGGAGGCCTGGAGGGGACTGCAAACCCAGCGTGCAGCCTCAGCCCCTGCCAAGAACCTGCTGCAGGTGGAGGGAAATGCACGTTCAGCCAGTGGCCCAAGAGCTCTGCAAAGGAGCCACTCACCTCAGTCCTGCTCCCACCACACCCTGTGCTCATCCTCCCTCTGTCAGCCTCGAGCAGGGGAAGCCAGCTCACAGCTCAGAGCTCAGAGCTCAGAGCTCACAGCAGCACTGCCCAGCCCTGGGGATGGCCACAGCCCCCCAGGGATGGCCACAGACCCCCCAGGGATGGCCACAGCCCCCCCAGCCCCAGAGCAGCCTGCAGGAATGAGCAGCTCCCAGCCAGGGCCATGCATGGAGCTCCTCACCATCAGTGAGCCGTGTAATGTGCTCAAGCCTTCAGCCCCACGTGATAAGGCTCCACTTTCCTCTTTTTCTTTTTTCCCTGAGAAAGCCTTCTTGCACAATGTCCATTTTTAGCTCAAGCTGGAGCTGGATCAGATCCCTCCCCAAAAGGGAAAATCAGCACTTTTTTTTCTCCAATGGTTAAACTACAGGCACAAAATCTGAAGTTTAAAAAAATTTTACTAACTTCCTCTTTTCTATCCTTACAGGCTGGATAGCTGTGCTACATTGGCACAGCCATCCTCATCCACTCCAGTAACTCTTCTTTTATTAGACTGGCTAACTTGGCTAAAATGAAAGATTATGAACTACAAAACACTGGCTTTAGGACAAAAAGTGATCATCTGGGATCAGNCTTCAGCCCCACGTGATAAGGCTCCACTTTCCTCTTTTTCTTTTTTCCCTGAGAAAGCCTTCTTGCACAATGTCCATTTTTAGCTCAAGCTGGAGCTGGATCAGATCCCTCCCCAAAAGGGAAAATCAGCACTTTTTTTTCTCCAATGGTTAAACTACAGGCACAAAATCTGAAGTTTAAAAAAATTTTACTAACTTCCTCTTTTCTATCCTTACAGGCTGGATAGCTGTGCTACATTGGCACAGCCATCCTCATCCACTCCAGTAACTCTTCTTTTATTAGACTGGCTAACTTGGCTAAAATGAAAGATTATGAACTACAAAACACTGGCTTTAGGACAAAAAGTGATCATCTGGGATCAGAAGACATCACAATATGTATGAAGACAATATAGAATTGCTTCTGTGGATGCAGAAAACACTTTGGGAAAAGAGATTTTTTCAAAGGCTTTTTCAAGGCTCTTCCCTATGGGTATAATGGGGTATCCTCCAATTAACTGCTGTGGAATCAATTAAGTTATTTCTCAATTCTTCTGGGGAATTCCAAACAGAACTGGCAAATGCTGGAGATAAAGCACTGAGCAGATGGGCTGCTGATGGCTCTGAGATGCCAAACACATTCCTGCTCCTCAGCCCATCAGCCTTCAGGGACAGAGAGCCCAGCTCTCCTGCTCACACCTGGGCAGAGCCACCAGGATGCCTCTGCAGGAGAGGCCCCACACAGCCCTGGGCACTGACACAGAGCAGCCCCTGCCCTGCTGCCCTGGGCCCTCCTGAGAGAGACACTGTGATGGGTCAGCACGGCTGTGCCAGCTGGGCACAGAAACAACACTTCACCAGGCATTCCCAAAACCTCCAGCCACTCTGGCTGTTTTTCAGCCCCTCTATGGCTCTTCTCAAGCACAGTGAAAACGCTGATCTGTGCTCTGGCCTGCCATGAAGACTGAGCTCACCAAAGCCTTGGGCAGAAGTGGAGAAGGAACTGAACTTCAGGATGCTTTCCTACCCTTGAATCATTCAATACCTCAGTTTGCCAAGTGCCAGTGACCATTTGAGTGGCACTGCCAGCAAGTGTCAGGTCCTTGCCTGTCCCCTGCATCCCTCCTCCCTGCTGCACACAGAGGTGACCCTGCACCCACCACAGCAGGGACTGGGGCTCTTACTCTGAGGTAGCTGTACATGCAGATGGACATCCAGTTGGTGAGCATCTTCTCCACCACAGATTCTGTCCTCCTCAGCATCAGCTTGGGGTTTTTGGAAGCTGAAGCATCTATTAGATCCACCAAGAGGTCCTTCATGATGCTGGTGTAATACTCCAGTTTCCCATGCAATGCAATAGTGAGCAGGGAGGCCAGGTTACACCTGAAACACAGAATGGTGCAGGACTCAAGCCCCAGTCCAACCAGACTGAACTGCTGACTGGCACTAAAAACCCAACACACAAAGGCACTCTGTCAGACAATTTTCATGAGCCTTCTTAATGGTGTTAGAAGTTCTAACACTCTTTCAGTGCTGCAGGACCTCAGGTCAGCTTGAACCCTCTCACTGGAAAGCCAAATGAGTGAGTGCTCTTCAGGGTTTGTGGCCATCCATTTCTAACAGAAATGTGTGGGCAAGTGTAACTCAACTGTCCACTGAAACACACAGCCCCAGACACTGGCTGGATTGTGTTGGGTTAGGGATAAATTGGTCTCCTCCAGCTGCCAAGTCTTTGGTTCTGCAGCTCATACCTGTCTCTGACAGCAAAGTCCTTCTGTTGCTCAAGAGCGTGGACAAACACGATGAGGAAGTGCTTGTTGTTGAGTAAGGTGGAGAACAGAGAAATCCCTTCTTCCATGTTGGGTCTGCAGTTCTCAGGGATCTGAAGAAAAATTTAGAAAGTAGACTAAGAAAACCCTGCTTGTTGTTTTCCTCCACATTTTCTCTCTCTTGATGGCAGGGATGCCCCTCCTGAGCACAGAGATACGAATCAGAGGAGCCTCTCCTCCCTGTGCCTGACATAGCCAGCAGCTTTGCTGGCAAGGAACACACAGCTGGGCCAGTGGCTGGGCCATTCCATTCTGTTCAGCACTCCTGAGGGTACCTGGAGCACTGTGGCCACTTTGGGGCTCCCCACTCCGAGACAGATGCAGCAAGTGCAACTGAGGGCTGACAAAACAATGGTGTACAGGGAGAGGTGAAGAGGGCTGGGTTTGGTCAGCTTTCAGAAGTTCCAGAGGGAGACCTCACTGCAGCCTCAGGGTTACAGAGCCAGGAAGGATCCCAGGCCAAAGCTTCTTCATGCAAGAGCAGATTCACAGATCTGCCTTCTCCAGCCAGCCAAAGCTGACCCAGTGCTGGTCTGTGTTAATGGTAAGCAACACCCAAAAGTGTTCTGCCAGTGGGTTACTCACCTTCCACTCCCCCACCAGGAGTGGATGTGTTTCCTGGAGCTGGGAGCCCCCCTGTGAGCTGAGCTGCTGGGATGGCAGGATGTAGCACTCCTCGTAGAGAGAGGAACACTGGAACCAAGCAGAGCGTTAGGGGAGGGCACCTGTGTGCTGGCACTCAGGGGAGCAGGGGAGGCATGGCACTGGCACTAAAGCCACCCATTCCAAAGAGATGCATGGGGCTGCCTTATGGAGCCCTGAAACTGTGCAAGAGCCTCCCGAGGGAGCAAACACCACCAGCATGGGGGAGGCAGTGTCTGCACAGACACAGGGCTGGTAGGGCAGGGAGGCTGCAAATAGAGTAATGTGACAGCTAGAAAACTCCCAGAAGAGAAAGCTTTACAGAAGACTAAATCAAAATAGAGCAGTTCTGGGTGTTTCAACATATGTAACTTTTAAAACAGATGGGAAAAATGTTTAGATCTCTAGCATTCACATACCAGCCTGAATCTTAAAGCCTCTAGTGTGCAGAGATATGGAGACTGCATAACTGAAAAACCTGAGTAATAGCTACTAATGAAACACTCTGCAGTCATAAATCACCATCTCAGTGCTCAGCACTGACACACAAGTGCCTCAAGGGTGAAATGCAGCCCCAGTGAAGGGTGCACAGCCTCGCAGCCCAGCAGCTGGTGACAGCAAGGATGGCACCAGCACGTCTGCTGCAGCTCTGCTGAGGGGCTCTGGGCAGACAGACTGGGACTGGGTGCCCAAGGGACACTTTACTGGGAGCACCACACACCCAGCCTTGCACAGGGAGGAAGGGAGAGACAGCCAAAGAGCTCCTGAGGACTGGCCAAGCTGCTGGGAATGCTTGGGGGCACCTTGCACGGGACAAAAAGCCCCTGTCCCTGATTGCCAATGGCAGATTCACCCTTCAGTCACCCTTCAGCCTCTGCTGAATGGAGTGGGGTGACACTGGAGCCCTTGAGAAGGAGACCCCAGCACTCTGCTCGTCTGAGAGCTCTTTCAGAAGAGGTGTGCAATGGCCCCAAACAAGCAAGCCAGAGCAACTCCTGGGACAGTTGCCGCCAGCCTCTGTCATGTGCGAGCAAGCCCAATCTTGGATGACACCCCAGGAGATGCAGCTCCACTTTTGATGATAATTTAGGCTGAAATACGTGACAAGTAAATATATAACAGTGGAATGATTTTTTGACACTGTAAAAGCCCTTTAGCAGAGCCCTAAACTGGTTGGGATGAATCTGGGAGCAATGAGGTGCCCGTGACACGCGCTGCCTCCTTACTTTGGGGAAGAATGTCCTGGTGACAAAGTGCTTGTACTCCAGGAAGGGGATCCCCTGGCTGCGGTTTAGCTCCTTGGTCAGGTCTGTCATGTCTGTCTGCAGCTCTGCAAAACCTTACACAAAGAGACCCAGAGATGTGAGAGCCCAGTCCCCCAGCAGCTGAGACAGGCTGGCACTGAAAGCACAGCACATCTCACCTCTGCCCCCCACGCCGGCCCCTTGGGGGCTGAAGCTGGGTTTCCTCTCAGCAGCACCTTCCCATCAGGGTTTAACCATCAGACTGTACACCCTGCCCCAAGCACTGAGAGAACATTCTCTACCCCAGGAGCCCAGCCCCAGGGCAGGCAGTCCCCTCAGGACAGGAGGGATCGCAGACCGTGGGATGGTGGGTTTTATTGAATTTTGTTTAATTTTATTTATATGGTGGGTGCCAACACCTGGAACACTTCTCCCATTTGCTCTACAAGGAGCGTGCTGCAGCTTCTGCTGCACCCAAGAGGAAAGAACACTGAAGGTTAGTGTGACCTTCAAGTAACCCTGTGACACAGCCAAGGGCCATTGACCCCGGGCAGAGAAGCAGGTGGCACTGGAGGTCAGTGGCTTGCCCAAGCCAGGGAGCAGGACAGTGGCAGGGCCACAGTGAGCCTCATTTCCAATCCCTGCCAAAGCTCACGGGCAATCACGGATATTCTCCCACAAATAATTCTATGAACTTCTA
Organism: Drymodes brunneopygia; assembly: GCA_013400955.1. Lineage (NCBI taxonomy): Eukaryota > Metazoa > Chordata > Aves > Passeriformes > Petroicidae > Drymodes > Drymodes brunneopygia. The sequence continues at coordinate 64,336 of VZTZ01013642.1, forward strand.
CACAGCACGGGGTGAATTGCTTCAAGGCTGCTAACGTGACATCCCCTCCTAGGCATGGCTCCTCAGCACCAGACAGTGACTTACCTTTGCGGATTTCCTCCCGGATCTGTGACTCCATCTCCTCCATCTGGAGCAGGGTTTTCTGCCAGTAGCGCTCGGCTCTGCGGCTCTTTGTGCAGAACACAAAGAGAGCTGGAAAAGAGGAAGGGAATAAACCTTTCAGACCCGGGCTTAGGAGCAGCTGCAGCTGGGATCAGAGCAGTTCTCTCTGACACGAGTGCAGAAAGCTAAACCCAGAGTTGGTTTCACACCTACCACCAGACTGGTATCTGCTCAGGCAGTTGTCGATTATCTGTAAATAAGTAAAACCAGCTGGAATTTAATGATCATGCTGTAACTGTCATCTTCAATTTAGGTCTGGGCTGCTTGTATTCAGCTTAACTGTACATTAATGTGTTCCAGCTGATTAATGAATACAGAACTGAGGACGTTTACCACCTGTATTACAGTGTTCATATCTGACAGTCTTCCCATGCCTCCAGAAATATATTTCTAATGATGGGTGGTGCATCTAGTAAATAGGGTGTATTAGAGCCTTTATTAAAAATAAACTAAATCCTTATTATAAAGCCCTCATTTGCTGTGAACTGGCAGGTTGCTTGCTGCCCAGTCATTCTGAGCATGTGATGAGCAGGGACCCAAGCCTGAGGACAAAGGTGTGCAGTACAGCTTCCAGCCAGGTACACACATCAATGTGCCTGCTTCAGACTTGCAGCTAAGGATGCTCTGCTCTTCCCACTCAGCCAGGCACTTATCACTGCTTACTCCTGATGACAGGATCTTGGCCTAAGAGCACTTTCAGAATGGTCTGGGGCAGTCATGCCTGTGGCCAAGATCAGTTTCTTTATTCTCTGTTATAGTAACTACTAAGTATTTGGGGAAAAGGGTAAGCTTATAAATATAACAGGTTCAAGTAATAGAGCTGGGCTGTGGATTCAGTCAGGAAAAGCTTGGTGCTGCAGGGAGCTGTGGTCCTGCTACCAGCTGTGTGCCATACACAGAGTGGCTACCTGCGGCACCCAGACCAGCCTCAGGCACTGCACAACTGCAGCACTCAGAGTCACCTTCACACCTCCACGTGCAGTGAGAAAAGCCCTGGCACAGCCTGGAAACACATCATTCCTTCCCTTACCCACGACAGAGAGCACCAGCAGGATGCTGCAGATAACGATGGACACAATGATTGCCGTCTCTCCTCCCCCGAGGTGCAGCATGGCAATTGTGTAGTTGAACTTTCCAACCTGGATCTGAGGAAGGAGAAGCAGGAGCTGAGCAGCACGTTGCCAGGGGCTGGGGGCAGGGAGGGACACAGGGCAGCCCTGGGCAGAGCCTCCCCCGGGGCCTCCCTGAGCTGGCACAGCCGTGGGACAGGGGCTGGGCTGTGCCTCTCCCTGCCAGAGCCTGGGCACTCTGTGTGTCCTGAGGGAGCCCAGCTCCCTGTCCCTGCCAAGGACACACCCAGCAGGCTCTGGTGCTGCAGTATTGCCCACCCCAGGGCCACCACAGGGCTTTGGTGGCACAGCTGCAGGCCCATGGCCCCACTGTACCTGCCCCAGAACAGAGAGTCCTTTCCCAGAGAGACCATGTCACCGTACAAGGCTTTTTACTAGAAAATCACTTCCACTCATCATCAACTTCTTTATGGCCTTTGGAGCCCTGCTGCACTCGCCTTTCTCCTCCGAGATCAGAACTGCTGCCACCCAGAAGAAGGAGTTTAAGAAACTTTAAAGTCCTTGAAATACAAATAAACTAAGGGAATAAAAATAAATGAGACCGTAGACAAGTAATGATCTTGTGGCTAAAGCAGTGAAAGGGGTGTCAGAAGGTGCTGGCTCTGCTCCCAGCCCCTACTTCTTGTGACAACAAGCACAAACCACTGGAGCTAAGTCCTTGGGTCTCCTGATCTGCAGAAGGGAAGAGGCCAGCACACATCACAGGCTGGCAAGGGACTGGGTGCTGTTCACAAACAGCTCTTTGGGCCCTTGGGATTAAAGGATTCCACAGCATCATCTGATAAGGAAAACTCATGACCACACAAGGCTTTCGCTTCTGGAAATGTGAGTTTCACTTCTCCCAAGGAACGAGAAGTGAGAGAAACTCCAGAAAAAAAACTTGAGGTAGGGAAGAGCTCCAATAATCTTATGATTAATCTTTGATTTCCTGTGTCATGGAACACCTCTGGGAAAGGTACCCACTGGGGTGAAATTCCAGCAGCTCTCAGCCACAGGACCAGAGCCATCCCACAAGCAAGAACTTTCCATCACCTCCAGCACCAGACACACAGCTCCATCCTGAGGGAAATCCAGCCCTAGCTCCAGGAGCACTGGTGAGGGCACAGCTGCTGCCACTGGAAGGCTCCAGACACTGAGAGCTTTGGTCTCTGCCCTGGCACATTGCCCAGGAGCCACAGCACTGCAAGAGCACCTGGGCAGGTTCCCTCAGCAGCCTCACAGCCACATGCCCACCCTCAGGGTCTCCACTTTTTCCCTCTGAAATGCTGCAATGAGGCAGCTCCTCAACGTGTTTTGAGTCTTTGCTTCCCCCACCAGCTCAGGCTTTTGCATTTTTCAGAGAAGAAAATCCCACGGCTGCTGTTTAATTCAATGTTTAAATTGTTTGGCCATGAACAAAGATGGGCCTGAAGGTCCTGACAAGCTTCTCTTGTGTGGCTGGACAGCTCTGCTCAGCACTCAGTGAGACCCAGGCAAGGCCCCTGCACATGCCTGCCCTGCATCACCAAAGCATTTCTCATGTGTGAGGAGGCAGTGGCCACTCGTGGGATGGCAGGAAAGGGCCCCAGCCACATCTGCAGGTTCAGTAAGAGTGCACAGGTATGAACATAAGCAGATTAATTAGCTGCACTTCCATTGCTGGTGCACTCTGAACAGCCTTGTGATATTTAGGGCTGGGTATCACTCTCCTGCTTCCTGGGGACTTGCCCTGATTGTTTCATGCCACACCAAGACCAGCAAACTCAAAAATTCCTTTTCTTCCACAAAGGGATTCCCCTGTTTCTCAGTTCTTAAAAAAAAAAAAAATTTAAAAATTACCCTGATTAAAATTCCTGTCAAGATGACTCAAGAAATTCTGTTACTTCTGCATTTCCATGTTTCCAGTTTGCAACAGAATTTCATACACCTCAGACTGCTGCCAGTAAACTGGACAGCCCTGTCAGTGAATCGATGGTGCATCCTTGTGCCTTTCCCCTGGGCAGCCCAGCTCCACAGCTCCCCAATCCCCTCAGCTCTCCTTCCCCTCCCTGCCCACGCCTCAGGCTCCCACCCTTGCCCTGTGCAGGCTCCTGCAGGGTCACCAGTGCCACCAGGGCAGCTCCTTCCCAGGCAGGCTCTGCCCAGCTCTGCACTCACCGTCACGGGCAGCTGCCGCTCCGAGGAGCTCAGGGACTCGTTGATGGAGCAGTGGATGACTTTGTCTGAAACAATCTGGATCTCACACGAGATCAGCCCGATCTTCACCTGGTACTCACTGCTCTCCAGGCCCAGGCTGTCAGGCTCTTTCTAAAGACAGAAATAAAATCAGGATGTCAGGCTGCAGCAGAGCAGTTGGGGTTGCAATCGATCTTCCTGCTTTACTTTCCACATTCCCTGCTGTTTTGCAGACCTGGGAAGACTCTCCCTCACCAAGGACATTTTTCCAGCACTCCACAGGAAAGCCAAAACTGGGCCATTCCCCATTTTCCTGTTTTCCCTTCTTCACTCAGCATGGGGCAGAGGATGAACAAGCCCCTCATGGAACCTGGAAAAATCTGCTTTTGATGGGGCCTGCTGTGCATGGAAGATAAGGATGTGAGCACCCATCTGGGAGGGGGGAAGGATGTACAATGGAGGGGACAGCGCCTGCAAAGCCTGAGAAAGGGGGAGCACATTCCTGGAGCACATTGCAAACGATTAGGATATCCTGCAGCAAACAATGGCCTTTGAATTACTGTTGCTCATTGTCCAGGCCACTCAGCTTCTGCACCCCAACTTCCTTGGGAGCTGAGCTGAATTCAGTAGCCAAAAGAGAAAAATGAATGATCTGTTTCTGCAGGAATAAACACCTATTGTCAGGCCCTTCTGCAGCACCTGCCTGGTTTCAGGCCAGGGCACTGTAATTCTTTTCCACATGTCCAGTATTTCATTAAGCCCCTTGCTACAACACCCTCCCCGAGCAGCTCTCTGGCACCCTCAGAAGGCATCCCCAGACCAGGCTGCCCCTCCTGGGCCAGAGAGATGCAGAAGCTGCAGGCTGAGCCAAAATCACCTGCTCCTGCCTCTCCAGTTCCCATCCACCCCCTTCTCTGTCCTGTGCCTGTGGACAGTCCCTGTGCTGGTTCTTAGGACTGAGGAGCTGCCCAGGGTGGATTTGGCAGCAGCCAGAGAGAAGCAGAGCTGTAGCAAACAGCCTCTTACGTGTATGACCAGAGTTAAGGGCTCGCCAGGGTGGTGCTTGATCCACTTCTCTTTCTTGGCTGTGGAGAACTGGGGGTCAGCGTAGTAGCCCAGGCTGAACTTGCTGATGTGCAGGGCCTCCTCGGGGTACATCTCCTCATCCAGAGCCGAGCGCTCGTCCGTGTAGAGGCGCCCGTTGAGGTAGAAATCCACGGGGGCTGCTTTGCTGCCCACGGTGACGTTGGAGGCAGCTGGGGAGGGGCAGGTGATGGCTGTGTCAGTGTGAACCTTGCAGCGCTGAAAGCAGGAGTGTGAGCACGTCAGAACCCTGCACCACCAGTGCTCCCAGCCCATCCCGAGGCACGGGCCAAGCCCCAGCTCCACAGCCTGGCCCCCCTCTGGCACAGGCACCAGCCCTGCTCCATCGGCCGGCCAGGAACCCACCGTGCGCTCCCTGCCGATGCCACGGACAGCCATGGACACGTTCTGCACCAGCCCAAAGCCTCGTCCCTCCAGGGTGATGATCCTGCCCCCGCTTTGAGGAGAAGGGAAGAAAGAGAGGGTGACTGCAGAGGACACTGCAGCAGTGGGATGTGATGGCTGCAGCTTCCTCCTGTCATTTTCTCAGAGATGCTTCCAAGCTGCCTGAGCAGAAAATGTGACCCAACAGCCAAAGTCTTCTTCCTACTTACAGCAGAGATCCACACACAATATCTACCACAATATCAGGGAAGGAATGAAGGAAGGAAGGAGGAGTAGGTGCTGTGCCAGAAAGGGGGAGCCCCTGCTAGCATCAGTGAGCTGTCCCCCTTACTCCCACTGCCCAGAAGAGCAGCCTCTGCATGCCAGTCAACCAACAAAAACAAGGAGCAGCCCCAAAGTGCACAAGGCAGAGCAATGGCTGGAGAAGCATCATCGTACATCTGCAGCCCAGATCTACCTTCCCATTCCCCTGTACCACATCTGACTTGTTTGGAGCATTGCCAGGGAACAAGCAAGACTCACAAATCCCATTATCTGAACAGGCACAGTGACTTTGGGCACAAGACCCCACGGTGCTCTGAAGCCTGGGGATATCACCAGGAAATTATGATCCAAGTTTCTAACTAGGAGCCTGTCACACCTGCAGACTAGTATACAGCTTTTTGTTTTGGTTTAGATTTTGGTTATGAGGATTATTTTATCAATATGGTAAGATAAATCAGATCCAGATGAATTTTTACACAAGTTCTTGGTGCCTCATGGTCAACAGCCCAGCAATGTGCTGAAGCAGTCAGACTGCACGAGTCGTGCTGCAGGCTGGAGAGAGCCTGCAACTCCTGTGCCTGCTCTCTGACATTTGGGAACTGCTCTAAGTAGCAAGGAAGCAAACTAAGGTGACTGAGAAGTACCCCAGTGGTTTCCTTTTTGCCTACGAGCAGGACGTTCTTCCCTTGTCTCTTTTTAGACACTGCTCTCTCCACTCAGCAGTTGGAAGCCTGCGAGGGGCTGAGTCTGGCTGAGTCATGGCTCTGCCTTTCCCTAACATTCCCACAGCCTGCAGCCTTGGCATTGTGCTTGGGAAGAGAGAGGCAGCTTTGTTCCAAGGGGATCAGACCCCCAGAGCCTGCTCATGCTCACCCCTGGGCACGCTGCTCTCAGTACTGTCCTGCTGCACAGCTCCTCCTGCATCTCCCACCAGCCCTGGGCTGTTCAGGCTCTGCAGGTGAGGAGGGGGCTATTGCACCACGGTATCCAAAGGAACAGAAGCCTGACAGCTCCACAAGGATGTGAAACTAAAAGCAACACACTTTAAAAATTAAATGTTGTGACCTTGGGGAAGGTTGAAATCCAAAATTACAAATCTCATCATATCCTCCAGCAGTTTTACTGCCAAGAAAAATCCTCAGAGTCTCATAGACCCCCACCTGGGCCTCCCCAAAGCACTCTTGAGGTGTGCACAGTATAGTTACCAAGGCTGACCTTTTTCCAGTCCTAAATGCATCAAAACAGGTTATGACAGTCCTGGTGTGTGAGACCTCTTCTACTCCCTGCTGGGGTTACCCTGGAGCACCCCAAGAGCAAGGTGAGGCACCCTCTATACACATCCAGCCCAAGGCTGAGAAGCCCCTTTCTCCTGGCAGGACCCTCTCCCCACCCTCTCCCCCTGGAACTGAGCCTTTCTTTCACAGGCTGTCTCAGCTAGGGCAGGATCTCACCTGATCTGGCTCTTTTTGGGGTTGATGTCTGATATAACCGGGTTCTTCTCATACTTGAAAGTGATGTTGTGGCTGGCACAAGACTTGTTCTCGAACTGCACGCAGACGGGCACGGCGGTGGTGAGCTCTGCAGCGGGCATGGTGCAGGTGATGGAGCTGTCACTGCGGCTGCGTGGGGACACCAGGGGTGAGCTGTGGGCAGCCAGAGGCTGCAGCCTGGCCTGAGCACCCCCGGCAGGCAGGTGGCAGCCACAGACAGCAGGAGCTTCCAGCCACACTCCAGCCACCTGTGAGTCCAGAACTGCTGAGGAGCCGTTCTCAGCTCACACGGGCTGGCTCCCGTGCAGACACGGGGGAGGGCAGGCAGGGGGATGCCATGCCCGTGGTGCCCCCCACCAAAATCCTCCCTCTGCCTGACTTCTTGGGGGACAATGCCAACCTTCCCAATGCTTTGACTCTCATCCCTACGCCAGTGCCAGCCCCAGCCCTGCTCCCACCTGAGGTCCGTGCACTGCTTGGAGGAGTTGATGAGGACACGGAGCTCTGAGCCGACGTCCAGCCTGCTGCCTCTGATGGTCACTCTTGTTCCTCCCGCCCTCGGGCCATTCGGAGGAGCTATGGACAGCACCACGGGAAGCTAAAAACAAAGGGGAAATCTGTTTCCTAGCCTGGTAAACCTGCAGCTGGATATTCCACACTGTACATTGAATTGATTCAGAACATGTCAGTGTCCTCAGCACTGTGGGGCTCGAGCAGCAGCACAGCAAAAGCTTTTGCTAGCAGGGTTTCAGAACAAGAGAAGTGGTACAAACACTAAGGAGAAAGATCATATAAAACCACTGTGATGCTCAGTGGTCCCTAAATACTGGCTGTAAATAAAATATGGGGCCAAACAGGAGTCCAGGATCCCACCTTCAGATTTCAGATCCAGAGCCAGCAACAGTTCAAGGTCCATCAATAAAAGGAAATTTCTCACTCATTCCCTTCCCTCACCATCTCAGCCCTTCCAAATCCATGTCCTCCTAAATGCAAGGATAATGTTAAAGCCCCACTGGATGATGGCCTTGAGATCAGTAAAATGGCCACCTGGGTTCAGATAATTGAATATCAAACGCCTGCTAAGGAAGCTTCAAATCTGCATCTCTTGAGGCAACAGGAACTGAGGGGGAAGTTACTTTGCCTCTTGCCATTTGCAGCAGAAATTAGCATGTATGTTATCAGTGTTTGCAGCCCCTGGAAATCTTCCTGAGATTCATGAGCTGGAGGCTTTGATAACTCACGTGGCTCTGAGCCCTCCTGTCTGCTCACAGCACCCCAGGAGAGGCTGCTGGCAGTGTCCCTGCTCCATTTGAGCAGGACAGCCAGGACAGAGCAAATAATGATCTTGAGACCCTTCCATAGGGCACTGGTGACTCCCTCTCAGACAGACCCACAGGGGCTGGCCCCACTCACCCCCAGCCCATCCCAGCCCATCCCATCCCTCACTCAGAGCAGACCCACGCTGGTGGGCAGTGGAGCACAGGCTGAGCCCGCTGCTGATGCCTTGCCTGGCAGCCCCTGCCTCACAAACCCATGGATTAACATCTACCCTTGCCCTTGTCCTACATTCAGATGGCTTCACTCCTCTACAGCCTTTTTCTCTGTTGGTTCTGACTGTCACCCATTTCCACCAGATCCATTTTGCTTATTTGTATTTCTCTGGGTGTCTGCAGGCAGCTGCCTCCTGCCCTTGGCCCCTAACCCACATATTCATAAGTGCAGCTACAGCATCAGCAGAGAGGATTATTCCTGTTCCCCAAAGCCCTTCCCCTAAGCCAGAGCCAGTGGCTGCTGCTCTTGGTGCACTGCCAGCATCAATCACCTCTATCACAGCTTTGGCAAATCCAGCTCATCCATTGCCTGCTATAATGTCCTGAAGAAGCCTCTCCCTCCTCCTCCTCAGCACAATTATAGCTGAATTCTGTCTCATCTAGACATATATAATGGGAACTTTGAAAGATGTAGCACAAAACAGTATCTGGTATTTCATCAAGTACCGTCTTTGGAAGGGCAGTTCTGAAAGTCTTTTAAACTTTTCCAGGCCAACTGTATCAGTGCCCAAGCTCAGGTCTCACCAAGACCAGCCTGGCATGGTGTAGGCCACTCCATTTGCATGCCACCAGATGTGAGAGGAGAACCAAGAAAACAAGAGTGTTGCTTGGTCTGCCAATGGTGTGAAAGCCACTTTGAGTGTGGCACACCTCCAACATGAAGTGTCCCTCCCCAGCACAGTGCACAAGGCAGGGCTCCCTCCTATCTGCTCCAAGCTTTGCTAGGACAAACAAGACAAAGAGAGACAGAGACACAGCAGCTTTCTACTGTGCCACCCAAGCAGGAATGGCTCCTCTCCCACTCCAGGGAGTGCCTGCTCCCTAAGCTTGCCCAGGGGCTGCCATGGACCAGGCTGAGGCCAGGGGCTGGCTTTGTTCAGCGTTGGTCTCCCACGGGTGTTTCCTGAGGTTTTCCTGGTGTGTCAAGAGCTGCTGAAGGAGCTGCCCAGCCCTGTTCCACTCTCCCCCCTGTCAGCCAGGCAGCACCCAGCAGTGGGGGGCTGTGTCAGCTCAGCACACACATCCTGAGAATCCCCAAACCCCAAAGGGGCTCTCACTGGGTCATACACCACCACCAGCACCTTGATACACTCCCAGCTGCTGGGTCAGGTTGGGATGTGAACCTGGACACTGTGGGAATAGAATCTGGGAACTCCTGCTGAGACTGGCCTGGCAGTGCCATCACCTCACCAGTCTGTCCCCATGCCATGCAGTGACAGGCCTGGCTCTGCTGGGTGCTGGCATGTGCCATGCCTGTGCTGGCTGCATGCTCTGCACCCTCCCTGGACTAAACACCCAGCCTGTCAGTGGCTGCAGGGTGGGGGATTCACACTCCATGATCTGCCTCAAACTCCCACCAGGAATCAAAGTGTTTCCTGGCACTCCAAGTCCCCTCCCAGGCCAGCCCCTTGCAGCATGAGCTGTCCTGCCCCAGCTGAAGCTGCAGGGGAGGCACAAAGGCTCCAAGCATTCCACGTGCCCTCAGCACCCACCCAGCGTGGCTGTCCATGAATACTGTCCAAGGACACGGTTCATGAAGGGAAGAGAAGAAATGCATGGATTTCTCTCAGGTTTATGGAGATGAAAGCTATCTTTGTGAGACAGCACAGCACAAAGTTATAAAGGGCTTTTCATTGCACAGTGACATGGGTTAGCTTCAGTCTAATCCCTACACATTATTTAATGCAAAAATTGACACAATCTCTGCAGCAAAAATATGAGTTCTAAGTAACGTGAGTTCATGGAATGTAACTTACACAGCACAAAGGGATTTCACAAGTGCCAAAAAATCTCACAGATTGTAACATCACTTCAGCAAAAGAGGTAGAAGAAAACTGAGGTCCTTTTTATAGCAGGAGAATTGTCAATAAAACTGGGATGAGATAGACTCCTGCAGGAGCTGAGTCTGGGAGCATGGCTGTGCCATCAGCATCCTGCTGTGGTCCTGCCACGCCCTGCACAGGAAACCACAGGTGAGGTGACACCTCAGCAGCTCCTTGAGGACCCCGACACGTGGTTGTAGATCCTGTTCCTTTGCCAGCTGGGGAGGGCGTGGGGAGCTGCAGACTCACTTTAAGGGGCATGGGAATCACCAAAGAAACGCTCAGGGGACAGCACTCACCACGTAGGAGTATCGCTCCCTGGATCTCCCCTCCCGGCTCACGTTCACCGTCACCACATCCGAAAACGCCTCCCGAGCCTCCCCGGTCTGGCACACGACCCTGCGGGTGGAGGAGGCAGGTGGCAGCAGTGCCTGGCTGCAGGGGCAGGGAGGGACGGGCAGGGGACATGCAGGGCTCACGGTCCTTGTCCCCAGCTCCCCACTCACGTCTCAGAGACGACGTATCTGTGGGGCAGAGGGGCGCAGAGCACGCTGCCCACCCGCACGGCGCCCACGACATCGCTGAAGCGCCGGCCCAGGTTCCTCCCACGGATGGTCAGCAGGGTGCCCCCCTCCAGGGGCCCCCGCAGCGGCTCGATCTGCAGCACCAAGGGGCAGGTCAGAAACTCAAAGCATCCCAGGATCCCGGAATGGTTTGGGTTGGAAGAGACCTCAAAGACCATCTAGCCCCAATGTCCAGGCCGTTGGCAGGGACACCTTCCACTAGCCCAGGTCAGGGGGGAACCAGGAGTTTCTGGCCTTCATCCCTGAGCCAATCCCAGTGCCCAAGCACCACCTGAGCCCTGTGAAGCAGACAGAATCACTCCTCACACTCCTGCTTGCCCAGTGCACCCAACACCACACACTCCTTGCTTGGAGACAGGGCTCACAATTACATTTCAGCCGTGCTCTATTAAATGCTATTCCTGATAAGGATACTTCAACCAACCCTACATATCTTTCTTGCTTTTACCCACCCCAGGAACTCTGGGACATTCGGATTGTGCTGCTGTTGTTTTTCCCACCAACATGATGAAGACTGGATCCGGTCACCAGCAAGATGCCCTTGGCACCAGGCGACTCAACAGCATAAAAAGTCAGTGAATAATTCAGTGCCGGTCTAGACACTGTGCCAGGGACAGTGCACAGATCCTGCTCTGCCCCAGGCAGGACAGTGCAGCCATTCCCCCCCCTTGGCACCACCCGCTCTCCAGGCTGCCCTCAGGCCTTACCTTCCGGATCTCCGGGGGCGGGCAGGGCTCGGAGCCCTGCGGAGGCTCGGTCTGCAGCCGGCAGCTGGAGCTGCCCTCGCTCCAGAGGCAGCGGTGCCCCAGGTCCTCCCTGCCCAGGCACTGGGAGCAGTCGGCGCTGCCGGTGGCGCAGTTGTACACCTCCACTGAGCCACCACAGACAGAGACAGCGTCAGCTGCAGGCCTGAGGCTCGCACAGCTTTGCTCAGCCTCAGGCAATCAGACACACACGGCCCCCCGCTCCCACCGCCTGCATCAATCCCAGAAAAATCTGAAATCCAGCGGAGGAGCAGCACAGCCTGCACATACAGTGAGATGAGGCAGCACTTGGCCACCATCCTGCACATTGCCCAGAAGGCTGGGGTGCTTGTTCACATTACAATATAGTTCAGCACTTTCTTTTCCTTTTTCTCCCCCCTGAAAAATGAGCAACACCCAAACTTGGAACCTTTTATCAATTTACACTACATGTTTCCAACTCTCAGCACCCACATGGGAAGCTGCTTGGCAAAGTTGGCTCCATCCTGCCAGGAAAGCAATCACATTGCTTCCACACTGACAAAAATGGGGTGGTTTATGCTTTGTACAGTGATGACAGTTCCCTTCCTTCCCCCTGTGACCACAGGCTCCTTTCATTGACTTCTTCTTCCTTCAGATCTGCTCAGCTCAGCTTCTATATGTTTTTCTTATCCTGCCTTCACATCTCCATTTGCTGGTGCCCTGGGTTACATTTCCTCTCCAGCCTCAAGACTTCTGCCACTGGAGTGTGTGTATCCACAGAGGTAACAGGCAGAAATGCTCAGGAAACGTGGCTTTCCCACCCTTTTCCCCACAAGAGACTTAGCAGGAGTACATAAAACACAGCAACAGTCACATTTGGCACTTCTGTTCACAGGAGCACCTTAAGGCACTTCATGAGCAACTAATGAGTCCCTCAGCCTCAATGCTCTGCTGTGCTAATGAAACATCATCAGCACCAACACTCATCTGCCTGTGCCCTGCTAACTAAACATCACCAGTACTGAGGGTCTGTCCTATTCTCCACAAAAAAAAAAAAAGCTTATTCCATGTCATCTGCAGTCCCGCAGAGAGTTACACTGGGTGGTTTTCCAACCAATAGCAGAGCTTGTATTCCTTCAAAAGACTATCAAAACAGAGTGCACAATAAAAGCTAATAAATATTGAAATAATAAACACTAACATCAGTGATTTCATTAAAGACTTTATAAAAGATACCCATGTTGTCTGGCAGATCTCAGTCTCTGATGCAAGGCAGTCTCTCTGATGTGACTCACACCAGCCTGAGTGAGGCGAGGAGGAGCCAGAGCAGCCCAACAGTCCCGTGGGAACTCCAAATATTCTGGCCAATTCCGATGGATGCAAACATGGCCTATGTAAATGAGCTCCTTCTCCATGCAGGAGGAGGGGAATTCCACCATGCATTCTCTGCTGTGGTTCCTGCTCCCAGCGCCACCCACACAGAGAACTGAGTCTACACAGCCAAAACCCAATGTCCCAGCTCCCCTCCTCAGGGTTACCACTGCACTGCAAAATTCAACCCTCTTCTTTCTGCAGAGAAACTACATCTCATGCCTGCCCGTGCTGGTACTTCCAGGTATTTTCACTCTGGAAGACAATCCTCCTTCACTCACAGGGATTTATCATGGGAAAACCTTTCTATCCTGGTCACTGGCTGTTGGTGCTCGTGTCTTTCTCCCAGTCACAGCCATCCTCCAAAGGAAGGCTCCCTTTGGGCTCTCCTTCTCCCCTGCACCCCAGATAAATCAGCCCCTTCTGCCACAGCTGCTGGCACTGTGAGGGGCAAAGGAGCTGGGGAATGGTGCCTGCAGCCAGAGCCCTTGGCCAGGGGCACTGCCAGACCTCACAGAGGGGCACTGCCAAACCTGCAGCTACAGAGCTGCTGTGCCCACCTGGCTCCCTGGCTCCACTGGGCTCGTCCTGCCCGGGCACCTTTCTGACTCTGGCTCATTTCGAGCCTGCCTGCCTGCCTTCCCCACTCTGCTGATGTAGCAAGGGCTTTTTTGGGAATGCAACCATTCTTCCCAGAGACAGAGAACAGGCCAGGGGTGAAATGTGCTTACACATTTTATTCCTTCTCAGCAGAGGAAGCAAAAAGAAGGACTCGGTTTTCACAGCATGTGGAACCTTGATGCCACGCTCCTGTGAGAGCTGAGGGAAGAGTCCTGCCCATCCCTTCCCTCCCCTGGAGGAATTCCTCTCCAGCCCACATCCCTGCTGTGACTGAGAGCACCAGGTAAGCTGTGCCATGCACCACTGGCAGGTGAGACCTGAGCTGCCTGCACTTCTGGGTGGAGCCTGCCTTTGCCTGCCTGTAACAGGGGGGTCGTGGGTGCCAGTCTGGGCTCTGGGCTCACATCCATGGGGGGCAGCTCTGGCTAAATATGCTTTTTTGCTGTGCCTGAGAGAAGGAACTGCACTGTGCCCACTGGAGCCATGGTCTCTGTCCTGCAGCCATAAACTATGCCCAGGTTTGAGAGTCATTCAAGCCAACCAAATAAGAGGAGCATAAAAATATTTTCAGCTCAGACCTGTCATCATCTCTGGACTGTCGATAAATCTGTCTGGTTTGTCCTTCAGCTGGAGGTTCACTGGGAAGTGATGGCTTTTTTCTGATGTGTGGAGCTGCACACAAAAAACAAACAAAAACTCAGGAAATGTAGTAAAATAGGAGGTTCCACACACACAGTACATGGATTAACCTTTCTTCTGAGGCTTCTTTGACCACTGCTCCTCCAGACACGAGAGTCTTATCTTTAGCAGAAGTGGGATGGCTGTTTTGTTTTAATCATTTTGCTGAAGCCCCAGCAAAGGGGGCACCAGGACACAGAGCACACCGTGGTGAGCACAGAGCCCCACACTGCTGCTATTTTTAGCAGAAACGGACAGGAAAAGGAACAGCCTGGCCTGTCTGCACTTTCTCAGTGCAGGGCTGTGACACAGGTGACATGATGGGAAAGTGCTCTTCTCCAGCTTCCCTTTGCAATATTCCTGCTGGTGAAAGCCCAAATGTTTGCTGCATTTTGCAGCTGCAGTTTGCCCTCCAACAACCACACACTGCTTTCCAGTGAGCATCACAGCATTTTCTCAGGCCAATTCCTTGTTCAAAATAAAAGCTACAGAAACAGCAACCCTGAAAGGTGGCCAAATTTTCTGGCTGAACTGAACTCTTCCCATTTGGAAAGGTAAACAAGCAGCTCTTTCCCAAGCTCCAAGGGAACAGGGGCCAAAGCCACTGCAGATCCCCACGGAGCTGGGACAGCACTGGTGACGTGTGTGCCCTGCCAGCATCAGCACACGCAGAGAGCCTCGTGCCAGAGGGGCAAATGCAGGAGTGAGAGATGGAGGGAAGAGATCAAGTGGTGTCCCACTGCCAGGTGGGAGGCTGGGGTGAGACCCTGCCTGCCCTTGGACCTGAGCCTCAGCCTGGGGGAAGCAGGGCTGGCAGCCTCACCCCTCGACTCACCAGCACATGTACACACTCCACGGCAGAGGAGTTCACCCACCGGGCTTCAAATGTCCTGTCTGTCCCAAAATGGCACTCCAGAGCTGTCTCCTAGGAGAGGGAAGACAAGGGCAGGATGGCTGCAACAACTGTTTTGTGCAGTTCTCTGTCATTCGATCATCAGGGTCCCACCTTGATTCTGCCATTGGCACCTGAGCCCTGTCCAGGTCAAACAGGAGATCAGGACCCAACACCAAAGGTGCAGAGCAGGAGCTGTGCCTGGCACACACACACCAGGAGCTGTGCCTGGCACACACAGAGCAGGAGCTGTGCCTGGCACACACACACACACACCAGGAGCTGTGCCTGGCACACACACACCAGGAGCTGTGCCTGGCACAGGGCACACACACACACCAGGAGCTGTGCCTGGCACAGGGCACACACACACACCAGGAGCTGTGCCTGGCACACACAGACCAGGAGTTGTGCCTGGCACAGGGCACACACACACCAGGAGCTGTGCCTGGCACAGGGCACACACACACACCAGGAGTTGTGCCTGGCACGGGGCACACACACACACCAGGAGCTGTGCCTGGCACACACACACACACACCAGGAGCTGTGCCTGGCACAGGGCACACACACACCAGGAGCTCTTGTAACCCCAGCAGTGGGGGTACCACAGCTCCTCTGGGCCAGGTGTGTGGAACTCGTGCTGCAGTGCACACTGAGAGCCAATGTTGTCCCAGGTCACCTTGTCCAAACCAGCCCACATCAGTCTGGGATTTGGGCTCAAAGTCACCTTCCTCCTCCCAACAACTACACAGAGCAAATCTCTATTTCAAACAAGGACCCAGCTGAGAACGTGTTCAAAGACAGACTTCTGTGCTACTTTCCTGATAACACAAGGATGATATACTGCACCAAATTACTCCTGTGCCCACATCCTGCAGGAAAAAATCCTATCTCCAAGCAGTTGATGCTCCACCACTACTGAGGTCTAACTATCCTTTGAAAACTGGCAGATCTGATAAAAGACATGGAAGGAAGCACCAGGCTCCTGGCAGGCAGCTGCAGGCTCAGCAAACATACAGGCAGAATCCTGCCCAGAGTCTCAGCTGTGCCCAGGCAGCTCTGGCTCTGCAGCCTCCCCACAGCCCTGGCCTCAGCCCCAGCCCATGCTGTGCCCCTGCTGCAGCACAGGGCTCGGGGCACAGCTCTGAGGCTCCCAGCTCCAGCAGTTCCTCCCGAGAGGGGAGGAGCAGAAATCCTCCTCGGCAGCCTGGGACAGTGAGCAGAAGGTGGTGGAAGGAAGCAGAGCCTCTCCTGCTGCCCCTTTCCTGCTGACTCCATTTCCTGTGGGCTCCAGGCACTGTTGCTTCCTCCTCAGCCACCTCCACCATCCAGAGGGGAAGAAGGATTTCTCACCCTGTTTTGCTGATTGCAGAGGGCACAGCCTCCTTCCTGGAGGCTGGAGCTGGGCAGGAAAAGGGCACCCCATCCAGGCACGAGGGTCTGCTCTGCCCCTGTGCCGAGGGCAAGGTGGGAGTGGTGCCTCCACAGCCCCCAGCAGCACCTCCCAGCACCCCAGAACAGCTCCACCAGCACCTCCAAAACTCTCCTCTCCTGAAGAACAAGGAGCCACTTGGCTGCCCAGCATGCTGGGACCATCAGCAGGGGCAAGGCAAACCTGGCCCCACCAGCCCTGTTGATCTGAGCCAAAATTACTCAGGGCAGCTTTCTACAAACACTCAAGCACTTTCCCAGTGCTCAGCCTCTTTGCCCCAAATTCCTCTGGTTCTTTCTGGCATGCAGCACATCTTCACAGGCACCATCCACTCCTGCTTTTCCTTGTTGGAATTAGCATGTCAGAAAATGCCACTGAAAATACTTTTTCACACCAAACAAGTTCTGCAGTGGCAACCCGAAGGACGTTTTCACACCAAATGAGCTCTGCAGGGACAATCTGAAATTAAAGAGGGCTTCCATGCTGCACTCAAGCACTGTGGCTCAGACAGTGCAGGGCTCCCTGGCCACCACCCAGAGCTGTGTCCCTCAATCCTCAGCACAGGCCCTGGGGCCAGGCTGGCACGTGGTGCTGGCAGAGCAGGACACAGGCACACTCTGTGGTGGAGCAAACACCCACAAGGGAACAGGGAGGTTTCTTCCCCCCAGACACCTGTCCAAACCTTCCCAATGCCTTTAGGAACTCATTTACCTCAGAGAAAGTTGCATTGGCCAGTGAGATCATGATGTCCCGAGACACACCCGTGGGCATTGGCTCCAAAGGGGCAGGCACTATTCGAGGACAGTCAATTTTCTTCTGCTAGGTACAAAAATAAGGGAAGAAAGGGATTATCTGGGTGCATCCTTAGCAACAAGGGAAGAGGAACCATCAAGGCCCTTGATAAGATTCATTTCACTGGGAAATGGGAACTGCACAGTGACCCTGCACGTGCACCTCAGCTGCCACTCCAGCAGTGACAGGGCCAGAAGGACTCTGAAAGGAGGCACTGCCACCTCCAATGGCACCAGTGTGACCCTCTCCCACCCCCTGTAAGCCACGTCCCACCCACTGCACTGCACACTCCTGCCAGCCCCTGCAGAGCCTTGTTCAGGGTCTCCATCCTGCACAGCAGCACTGCAGAGTGCCCAGGCTGCCTGTGCATGGAGAGAGGGGGTGAGGAACCACAGGGGCTTCAGAGGGGCTGCAGGAGCAGGGCAGCTGCAGCAAAAGGCTTAAATGAAGCTGAAAAATGGTTTTAAAAGGTCATCTGTCTCCCTACTTTTGTTCTCATTTTAAATTGATGTCTCAGACACTGGAGCTGACTCAGAATTCCACTCTATGTGACAAACCCGTCCTGTTCTCTCATGAGATGTAAATCACACTGTGAAACTACAGCAAAAATGAAGCCAGATTCTGCATGGCCCCAGGCTACATCCAGAGTAATGCCTGTGACAGTGGAGCCATTGGGGTAAAAGACAACAAAATACTTGGTCCATTATGCAGAACCATTTGCAGCAGGCAAGATTTCCTCTCGCTTGCATTGAAGGTTATCCTGCTGTGGCTCCGTGGTGCTCCAAGGACAGGCTGAGCCTGCCCTCCCAGCACCAGGGTGCCTGCTCAGACACATCCCTGGGACCAGGCATGCAGCAAGTGGGAGGTTTCTCTCCTGCCCTCCCCAGACCTAGGTAGGGGTCAAGGAACTACCTGGCAGTGCCTGTTTGACTGTGGAAAAAATGTTTCTCTTCTGTCAGGACACTCATCTAACCAAGCACAGCTGGTGTTGCCTTAACAAGGAGATTTAGTAACAGCAATGAACATGATAAGGGAAGCAAAACAGCAAAGCAAAGGACTGGGGAGAGATTTCAGTCCCAAGCCTCTTCCAAGAGAATCAAAAGAGTTAAAATAAAACCAGCAGGGCTACAACTGAAATTTCAAGCAAAATCTCCCATGGCCTGGTGAGTCCTTGCATGTCACCAGAGCTGGCACAGCGTCCCAGAGAAAGACACTTCAGAGGACTGATTAACTTGTCATCCTGCAGCCCCTTCTCCTGCTGTTCACCAGCCACCAGAAACAGAGCTTCCAGCTGACTCCATCCTTCCCCTCTGGATCAGAGGAAGGGGCAGAATGTCTCAGATGCTGCCGATGGAGCTGGTGCAGTGCAGATTTCCCTGCAGAGCCACGCTCAGGTGCAGCCAGCAATGGTTTGTTTACCAAAAGCTCTCAAAAACACGATGAAAGCTCCGTGTTTCCAGGGCTACAGAGCACCTCTCCTGCAGCTGCTCACAGAGCAGCAGGAGGCACAGGGAGAAACAAACGGGCCCGAGCAGGTCAGCATCCAACTGCACCTCTGGGGCAGGAGACCCAAGGAGATAAAGTCAGCCCTTTGCTAATGGAGGACTAACCCAGGGCAGCCCCCAGGTGACCCCACAGCCCTGATGCCACCCGGGGTCACTGCTGAGACTGACAGGGCAGCAGTGCCCAGCAGCACACACAGCAGGAGCACCCTCTGACCCTACAGCTGCAGGTGCCAGCCCCTGCAGGGCTCCCCAGGCCCTGGCACAGACAGACCCAACAGGAGCAACCACCAGGATGGTTCCCAACTTCCCAGCACCCATCCAGCCAGCCAGAGAAAATGCCAGACACTGAAACCTGTGAAGTGGATAAAGAAGAGGCTGCTTCCCCAAAACACCTGGCTAGGCACAGGTAGGCACAGCTGATCCCAATCCTGTGCTGCTGGGAACTGCCACCTGGCAGGGACTTCTCCATCCCCAGGGCTTTACAGGATCCTCGTGCTGGCTTCAGTTCCAACCCCACACCCTGCACTCAGAGATGGATGATGCAGGGCTGGCCCTGGGCTCAGCCTGAGAATGAGGGTGGGAGATCTGACAGGGCCAAACTCCTCTCAATGATGAGCATGGGGAACTCTGGAGACCTGAGTTAAGAGCAGAGCACCAGTGCAAAAGGGATATTCAATTTACAGTGTAAAAGCTTGGCTTGGATCTAGAGCAGATTGATTGCTAAAAGGCCCATTTTATTTAAATTAACTTCAATTTAAATTTCAGCAGTGGGAACACTCTGAGCCTCTGGGTATTAAAGCTGCAGTTTGGAAAGGGGTGATTTTCTGCTCTGGATGAACACCCCAGTGGTGCTCCAGCACATCATTAACATTCAGCAGCCTCGAGTCAAAGCTGGGGGAATTGGTAGAGCATGGCTGTTGTACTCAAACCCAGGTGGCCCAGGATGGGGAGAAAGAGCAGCACTGCTCCAGGTGTGAGCAGTGATGGAGAGCCCAGGGATGGAGCCAAGGGAGGCACCACGACAGCTGAACCCCTGAGCCAGCTGCCAGCCCCCTCACACCTTGGCATGGTGCAGCCACAGCTTCCCTGCTCACACACATCCCCTCCTCAACACCAGCTGGGGAGGCTGCCCCACCTCCAGCAGGGCACAAGCCACAGCCAGCACGTGCTGGCCACTGCTGGAGGAGCTCGAGCAGCAGTTTGAGGAGCCTCACCTCCATCCACAGCACATCCTCACACTGGGAGTGGTTGGAGACACAGGTGTAGGAGGAGGGGCACCAGTGACACTTCCACCTGGCCGAGAGGCAGCTGGTGCACCTGAAATGGCAAAGGCAGGGTGAGAAAAGCAGAGTATGGGTTGCTCAGAGGGGCCACACCTCAGCCCTGCAACCCATCTTCACACTGTTCAGCCTTTAATGGTGCCTAGAAAAACCCATGGCAAGTGCTGAACTTCCCTCACCTCCCTGGGAGCTGGTAGGGGATGGGGCCAGAGCCCATCACCCCCAGGTATCCCTGCCTGGCCTCAGGCCACAGCAGACTGGGAGCCACCCTCCCCTGCTTAGCAAAAAACATTTTCCCCCAAAAAAAATCTCCTTCCCCCCTTCTGTCTCTCTGAGGAGCCTGGCATGTGGGACCTGACAAAGACTCTTCCTGCTCTTTACTCAGACATGGGAGTGCTGGCAGGCCCTGAGAAGCCAGGGAGGACCCCATGGTCAGGTCCTGCTGTTCTGCTCCTGAGAGATGGAAGAGTTTTGGTGTGTGGCACTGGAGCCCCCCTCAAGCTGATGGGGCTTGTGACTGCTCCCAGCCAGGGCTGGAAGAAGCAAGAGAGAATGACCCTCCCTTCCCCAGCTCCCCACAGATTGCTGGGGAGGCCACCTCTGCTGCTGAAGGGTTAACAGAACAAGCTTTATATAAAAATATTGTTCATGTTTAAAAGAAACATAACAAGTCCAGATGGTTTGAGGACCCTCCTCTGGCATCTCATCTCCCACCATCCTGCCAAAGCCTGCCCAGGCCCCAGCTGCCCCCTGGCAGGGGCTGTGCTCCCCCATTAACCCCACACAGCAGGACCCTCATCCCTGGCCCCCTCCCAGCCTCAGACTGCCCCACCTTTGTCACCCCAGTGCCACCCACACCCTGCCACCACCCGCCCACCGTGGCTCCTGCACTCTGGGGCCACTCACGCTCTCTTTGGGTAGATGTTCCCAATCCTTTTGCAATCATAGATGGTGAAATTGGCCCGGATAATGTTTTTGTTGTTGACCCGGAGAGAAGTTTCGACGACCACGTGATCTGAGAAAATCAAGCCAAAGAATATTGGGTTGCAACAGCCCCTTGCTCACACTCAGCAGACAAGAGAGACCTTTGGGAAAACAAGGGCTAAATCTGATTTGTTTTCTCTAGGGTTTCCTCCAAGCTGCATTTCAGAGCTTGGACCAGTCATCCTTTGTCCTCCGACCTTCAGTTCTTCCCTCCTAAATCAGCACTTTATGTTACTCTCACAGAAAAGAACATTGTGACTTTCGGCACAAAATTCCAGCATGTTATGCAAGTGTTAATTAGCAGATTCAATTTTTGTCTTCATATACAGTTGGTGCTAAATTATAATTTTTAAAATGTGGTAATTAAAACACGTTAGTTATCACGTTTTAAAATCCCGCTCACTTTCCCCATGCCAACAAACCTGCAGAGAGAGGAAATCCCTTTTTTGGCTGCTCAACACACCATTCCACCTTCCCTCCCCCCAAAATTGCTTCATTTTTTTTTCTTTGCAATTTTGCCATATAAGCACCAGGGAGAAGAAACAATGCCTCTTTCAGAATACAGACAATAAATCAGTGCACTGGATTCCAGAAATTCATTTGGACATTGCTGTAACCAACAATACAGAGCAGTTAATGATCTCCCATTCTTTGGATAGTTTGGGAGAAAAGCAATGCAGCTTTACAAATGGGCCTAGGAAAAGTGGGATTTTCAAAAGGACTGGCTAATTCCCTCCCTACTGATTTAATTGTCTTTAAACAGCACTTTCACTCCAGGCTTGAAGGATGAAAATCAACAAGCATTCAAGTCTGGACTGAAGCATCAAACTTCTCCCAGGGCACTGAGAGGAGCTGACTCCTTCCCTAAGTGGCCAGGCCAGCCCTGGTCAGCTCAGCTGATTTCAGCCTCATCTCTGGAGGCAGCTCCATGGAGCCTCCAGACAGGCACCCCTTTGGCACCATCACAAAACAGGGGACACTGGACACCTCTGTCTGGTTCTTGATTGCAAAATGGGGGCTAAGAGTTCCTGACCTCCTCTGGGTACCCACTCACTCTTCCTCCTGAACTTCCCCTGAAAGGCAGCGCGTGTTTGGGAGGGAAATTAAACAAAGCAATTGAAAATAACAATATAAAAAACCCTACATTATTTGCCCAGGGCTAAAATGTTTTTGGTTTAGTACATACTAAACCTAAAGAAGAAGCTCAAACCAGATAAAAATAAGTACATGAAGTGGCATTTAAATTCTGACGTTTAAAACAAAAATTGATAGATTTGAAATAATATCAATTCATGTAAAGATGGTGGAACTCCTACGCTTCGGAGTCGTGCCCTGTAAAACAGAAGCAGCTTCAGGCTTTTCTTACCTGCACACACAAATGAAAAAAGAAATAAAGCCTATCAAAAACTGTGTCCACAAAAGTGGTTAGAAGGAACACAGCTTGTTTGCCTCTACATACCTTGGTCATCAGGAAACGCTGGATATTTCTCGTGTGGAAGCAAACTGCAATAAATAAATTGGTTTACATAATCCCCAGCAACTCTGGCTACTGTGTGGATGTTGTTTCCATAGTCACATGAAATATTTGTTCCATTCAGGTTCGGGATGGTTCCATTTATTTGTATTATCAGGGCCTATATTAGACAAAAAAAGTCAGCTATTATCACAGAAAATTATATTTAGAAATTGTCAACATTTTAGAAGCTTTTCAGAGGTAGGCAACTCCAAAACAAGCCCACAGGCTTTAATTGTCTTTAAACAATTAATATGCTGATGAAAACCTTTAAAATATAATTCAAATACTTTAAAATAGCAACAATACAAAACCAGGAAATGAGTTGACTCAGCTCTCTGCAGCTGATTGTATTTGAAATGTTGCCCTCCCCTGTGTTTTGGTGCAGCAGCTCTGGGTGGTTTTTGCCAGTGGGCTCAGCTCCAGGTGCTGTTTGCCAGGTGCCTCAGCATCCACCTGGCTCAGGCTCCAGGTCAGGAGCTCAGCCCAGCCCCCCGAGAGCCCTGGCCGGGTGCAGCAGCAGAGCTCAGCATCTCCCTGAGCCACGAGCAGGGGACGAGGAGCCCGCAGCTCCACGGGGAGAGCAGGGATGGGGAGCTGCCCTGGGAGCAGGCAGTGGCTCTGCAGGGCACTGATCTGGAACCGGTATCAGACGCACCGGGTTCTCCTTGTCAATGTTGATCTCGGGCTCCAGGATGGTCATGGAGGGGCACTGCTGCACCCCTTCACTCACACTCGCCCAGAAGTTGGCCCCTGTGAAGTTGGTGCACTCGTGCTGCAGAGAACACCTGCAACAAACAGAGGAACAGCTCGTGGTTGATGAGTTTTAAAACAGGTGATAAAAGTGTTGAATTCCATGTGAGGGAAGTTCCTGAGGAAATCTTGTGTCTGTGTCCTTCCCCTTCATCCATGCAGCTAAGCCTTCACGTTTGCTGCTATGTTTAAAGTGTCTGCTTGCCATGCTAAAAGCATGTACTCCCACAGCACCAGTGGAGCAGCAGGATTGAGGAAGCCAGGAGAAAGCCAGGCTGAACCCAAGCTCAGGAGGAGAGGATAACATTTTGTCCAACATCTTCAGTTTGCAAATGTGGAATCTAATTTTGAATATCCCCTTTTGCGAGTGATTGTCTTCTACTGATAGATGAGATCTGCAGGGGCAAAAGATGGACTTTCACAGGGTGTGGGCTCTCCCAGTCCTGTGGTGTGACACCTGCAAGAGATTCTTTGCACTGGCAGCAGCCTGCAGCAGGGCAATGCAGCTACAGTGAAACCTTGGCTCTGAGGAACATCCCAACCCTTTGGGCCAGGTGCAATTGTTTCTAACAGCACATGTCTTGTAAGGAATGGGAAAAGACTGCTGGTAGTGTGACTGTGGGGAAATCCAAAAGGCACCAGAAACAGTTTGCCAGGCCTGAGGGCCAAAGGACAGGCTGAGGCCCCCAGGCCATGCTGCTCCTACCTGGTCTCCATGGTGCACCACCCGCAGTAGGCGTCAGCGGCCGCCAGGCACTCCGGGCACGTCGAGTACTGGCTGCAGGCAGCCACCTTCACCCGTGTCATCTGCACAACAACAGCACAGCTGCTCCCAAACGTGCCACAGCCCCACAGGAACACCCCCCAACCCTGCAGCTGGAGACAGGACACCCTTCCCTGCAGCAAACTCGCCCAGCATGGCACAGGAGCAGACCCTGGCATGGCCTGGAAGCTGCAGCTGTGCCACGGCCACCCGGCAGGGGACGAGCCCTAGAAGTCGCCTGCTGCCCACTGGGGGCCCCTGGAGCCTGTCCAAGCCAGGGGCCACGAGCCCCAAGACAGGAAGGATGCCCAAGGGCTCAGGCAACCACAGGGTTTGCAGCCAGCTGAGCTGAGCTGGGCTGAGCTAGGCTGGGCTCAGCTGCTCCTTTTCAGCTGGTGCCACGGCAGGAGCCATGTGATGACCTGGTTACAGAGTGTGACACTGCACCTTTCAGAGGTGTCAGATGGAGATGGCTTCACAGCTTGTCCCTCTCTGTGAAAAGCTCTCACCCAGACCCACAGAAAGCTCCTCTCCAGATAGAGCCCAGCACTCTCTGGCTGTTTACATAAAGATCAGAAAGCAGCACCACTCTAGAAACCTTGATTTGTAAAAAAATCAAAGTACCTCTGGGGACTCACTTGGCAGGAGCAGTTGTTAGGCAAAGCATGTGTTGGTTTCTGCTCTCTCCTCCTTTGATCTCTAAACATTTGGGAAGGAAACCTGAGTGGTTTGGAACAGTGGGGACTGAAAATGTGAGCCCTGAGCTCCCACTGGAGGCTGTGGGTTCCTTGGCCAGAGCCCCACTTCACTCAAAGCACCTCACTGCTCTGCAGCCCTGTGGGGCTCAGCAACACCACCCCAGCCCTGTCAAGCTCCTGGATGCTAACTCCACCAAAAAAAAATTAACTCATCAGATTTACTGGAAAAGAAGCAGTCAGAGAGGCACCACAAGCACCATACCAGTTGTTTGATCAGCCCAAGCAGAGGGCACAGCCCAGCCAGGGGCTGAGATGAGACAGTCGGAGCCATCAGCTCAAGAGGTGTCCTGGGAGGGGTCTGTGAAATGATAATGACCAATCTGCAGGGAATTAGAGCTTGGAAAATACAAATGTAACATGTAACATTTGTGGTTGTGCATCTGTTTTGACAGATTAAAATGTAATTCAGGACAAACCGTCAGTGCCTGGAGCGCTCAGCTCTCATCTTCCTCCTCTGTTAACTTGATGGAGATGAGAGCGCCTGTCTGTACCTGCTGCAGCTCTCCAGCTCTCTGCAGAGCCCTCCTGCCAAGTGCTGAGCAGAAACCTCCCCAGGGACCACTTCTGACAGGCAGACTTTTTGTCTGTAGGCTCTCCTGAAAGCCTTCCTAAAGACCATGTACTGTCACTTTGGGGTTTCTGTACAGGAACAACCTTTGCTTATTTCTGCACTCCCATAAGTGCAATTGGTTTCAGTATCTTTCACTCTCCTTTTCACCAGACCACCACAAAGACCTCATAAATTGGGCTGCATGGTGTTATCATCTGGCACAGGAGAATGGACAGGCACCTCCCCAGAAAGCCCAGTGACAGCCAAAGCTCTGAACATATTGTATCTCACCATTAATCTTAAAGAAAATTTTATTGTCCCTTTCTGCTCCCAGCCCTAAGCTAAATCAAATGCATGATGTGCTCCAAGAACTGTTTTGTTGAGGACTGAGGATCTCACCTGGTAAGAGGTCATCAGGTAGAGGTAGGTGGAATCAGAAGGGTCAAACTGCATGATGGGATGGACAGGCTCTCCATAAGCCACTGAAATGGATCTCCTGCTAATAACCTTCATTGTGCTGTCCAGGTTAATCTGCAGAGAGGAGAAGCCACTCACTGAGACCATTCTCAAACACTAAGGGCAGAAGATTATTTCTCCTTGGTTATGAACAAAACCTAAAGTGGTGCACAATGGTGCCCCAAGCTGACAAGCACTGTGAATCTCTGCCCACTCTGCAGGCTGCACACACAGAGCTTTCCTGGAAAGTCAGCTCTGTGTCACTGGGCAGGCACAGAAAAGCCCCAGCCTTGCTCAGTGATGCAGGACCTCACCATCCCTGGTCCCTCTGAGGGGCTGCCTCTGGAAGGTGTCTGATTGGAGGCTCTGCCCCTGCCCAGCTGCACCCAGCAGGCACAGCAGTGTTTGTGTCACCCTCATGCAAGTGGCACCAGCCTTCAGCCCTCGTCACATACACAGAACACTGAGTTTCCAAAACTTAATGAAAAACAGTGAAAATCAGCAACAGGGCTGTACAGCATGGCATCCCCTGCTCCCTGCATATTTGAAAAATAAGTGTTGTCACTCCCAGCCAGCAGAAGCTTCTATCCCTGCTGACTCCAGAAGACCACAGCAGCTGCCACGAGAGTGCCAAGTCCTACCTTGCCTCATGAATCACCAGCTGAAGCACTGGCAGTGATGGAGGAGGCTGCATAGCATCAGCCTGCCTTCCAGTTCTCTGAATGTCTTGGCATTTGACTTGAAAATTCAGTAAATTAAATGTGGCATTGCTGAGAGGAAATAACAATGGGGCTACACAATTTCTTGTGACAGTCACTTTTCAGCTTAAAACAGAAAGGGAGTGGGGAAAATTCTTGCCTCCTTACTAGCAAGGGAAGGCAATAATTGTAATGACCAAGTGTGCCTGTGCTCTCTAAATGTGGATTATTTAATTAACATAGGTTAATTAATTCTTACACTAGAGCAGCAGTGACACACCCCAGTATGACAGCACAGGCTCAAAGCAGAGGCTTCTCTCTGCTAAGACTCATGCAAGCACTGAGAGCTATGTGGAAAAAGTAGGGAACTATCATTGTGTCCATTGTAAAAGCTGGCGAGCCAGAAGCTAAATGGTTTCCCTGGGATGGCCCAAGATGTCCATGAACTGAGCCCTGACATTCTGCACTGCATCCTCTCTCCCTTGCTGCTGAGATGAGCCCCAGTCGTGGCTGTTACAGACACTGTGCCTGGGTCCCTCTGCCTCCTGGGCACGTTCACCCTGCATCCTCCACACAGGCACTTTCCCTGGATCCCAGGGGGCTGCAGGCTCTGGGGCAGAGCCCCCACAGCAGCACAGAGGGGCAGAGACCACCAGACCTGGTGCAGCAGGCTGGGGAGGGCTGGAGGACACGCTCTGCCTGGTGCTGGTGGGAGCAGAGCAGGTGAAGTCCTGGGTAAGCCCAGCACAGCACTTGTCTGCAGCCCTCCAGGTCTGGACTCATCAGGACAGACCCCTCCTGCCCACTGTTCCCTTGAGGGCACCACACCCTGGCCTGTCTTGCCCCGGCCATGCTGCCCAAGCACTGCTGACCCTCTCACGAGTGCCAGATGTGGCACTGGCCCTCACCAAATGCCTGCCTGCAGCCACAGAATTGCATTAATTCACCATACATGCCCCTCGTAGCCCTAATTGCTGCTGGCAGGAGCTGGGCAAGCACTATTTCTGCCCCTCTGCTGTCTTTTCTCAGGCAACAAATCTGAATGATTTGCTCACACAAAGAATCTTGTGTCCCGTGCCAAAGAGCAAGGAGCCCCAAAGGTAGAAAGGCTTCTGGTTATGCAGCTGTGTTGTGGAATTAGATTACAGATATCTGAGCAAATTATCCCAGCAGAGGGTAGCCAGGAGCCTCTCCCTAATGGAGGCAGAGCAGATAAGGCTGGTCTCTCCGAGATGATAATGGAGCAGAGCTGTTAATGCCGTGTGAACAGCCTGCTCTGCGTGTGGCATGTGCCCCCCAGCCCTGCGCCTGGCCCGGGGCCACCTCCCTCCCACCCTCACACATTACCTGCCCCTGTGGGTAAAAATCAAAGCAGGGAGTTCCTTTGTGATTGTTCCCACATTTCTGCCAGGAGCACTTAGATGCAAGGGAAGAGACTGGGGAAGTTTTCTTGTGTCCAAGTATTTTGATTCAGTATCCCACGTTATGCACCAGTCCCCCCGGGCAGAGATAAAGCAGGTATCAGCTGTCTCTGCTCCAGGCCTTTTCCCCCTCTTCTCTATGGACTTTTGATACTGGCAGTTTACCAGATTGCAGTGGCTGCCTGGAATCAAAACTTTCTCTGGCAAACTTCAAGCACTAAGGTTCCTGAGAGCTTGGCCTTGTGTCCTGGCTGCAGAGCTGGGCTGTTGCATGACCCTGCATCACCTCTGGCACGTTATTTATAACAGACTCCACCATGGGGTCACACCTGCTTTGGACTCAGCTGTGAAGAAGAATCTCTTTGTGATTCCCCTGTCTACAGAGTCTTCAAAAGCCAGCACCTCAGAGGGAGAATTTATTAGAAGTGCTTTTAATAACTGTAGTAACTTCAACAATTAAAATAATAAGAAACCACTGTAATTAAAATTATATTATATTGTGTATGTAATTGTATTGTTTTGAAATCATATTAATGTAATTAATAAAATAGTTTAATAAAATTAATTAATAATTCGGTGCTGCACAGTAGCATTTTCCGCTTAGGGTTCATCAAAAGCCTCCTGCTCCCGTGGCAGCCCTGGGCAGTGATTAACAGCCAGCAGCCATCAGGAGCTGCACCACTGCCCAGGCTGTGGCAGCACCCAGTGACTTCTTCACTGCCTGAAGGAAGCAGGTGCTCAAACCAAGGAGAGAGCAGATGTCATCCCCTGGGCAGAGCCCCAACAGCCACCCTGTCCCCAGCCCTGCTGCCCCGTGCTGCTGCTGCTGGGCCCCACTTGCCTTCAGGAGTCCTCCACTGGCCGTGCCCAGGAACACGACCGTGTAGTTGTTGACACTGGCCACTGCCACGGCAGTCAGGCCGCTGTGGGTGAAGATGGGGGTGGCTGTGACAGGATTCACGATGGCCAGGGGGTGCTGCAGGTGGGCGGCTCCACAGTCCAGCTGCTCCGGCTGCAGCTGGGGAGAGACACAAATATCAGCAGGTGGCACAAACAGCAGTGGTTCCCTTGCCATCCCCTCTCAGGAGCAGTGGGGACAGACTCCTCAGAGCCCTGCTGTGCCTTCCTAGAGCCCCCCACTGCCACGGAACAGGAAAATGCAGGTGGCCCTGGCCCATGAGCTGAGCCGCAAGGGCTGGCACGTGGGGCACCAGGCTGACAGCAGGGCTCCCATGCTCAGTCACTGTCAGGTGCCAGGGGCAAAGGCAGTGGTTAAGGACTTGTCATTGACCTGTGTCTGTGAGCAGGCATTTGACTTGTTTGGCCAAAAGCAAGACAACAGACTTGACTCCTATGCTAAATTAATTAGTGCATTTGCTGCATGACAGCAGCATTTGCACATGGAACTGATGCCTCATATTCCTCCTACCCTGCCAAGACACACCCAAAATTTATGACCCCCTCACTCCAAATCCTCTGAGATTCTCATGTAATTTCTGCTCAGACAACTTGGATGGATTCAACAGTGCCTGAACATCACAACAGTCTCACTGCCAACAATTCACCTGCAGTTACTCCTGCAGCAGCTTTTCTGAGCTGCTGCCAGAGCTGTTCCAATGATGGGCACGTTCCAAGGGCCACTACCACAGCACACACAGTGCCACCCCGGGTTTAGCCTAGGGGAGGCTATGACCACACTGTCACTCCCTGGCAGGGCTGGCACTCCAGCAGTGCAGGTATCAGCAGGTATCCTGTGCAAAATCCAAGCCCCACCTGCGGGAAGTGCCTGTACAAAACTCCAGCAAGAGACGCCTGGAGGGTTGCAGCCCACACCCCAAGGACAAAGCACATTCATGCCTTTCTGAATCCAGTCATCACGGAGATAGCCCTGCCACATGGGCTGACAGAAGTCTGAATTTAAGCAGAATAAATGCAGGGATTTGAGGCTGCATCTGTCAGGGAATGGAAGCATGGTTTCCACCAGGCAAAAGGTGACCACCAGCCTGTCCAGCACAGTGCTCCTTCCCCAGGCTGCACCAGGGCCTGGATGATTATTCCCTGATCATCATTACTATCTCATTAATGGAACCAGGCTAAAGCTTTGGCTCTCTCCTCTCTCCAGATGAATCAGAAGATTAAGCAATCTTTAGGCTTTCCAACAAGAGGGTGAGACTGAGCCCAGACCCTGCTTTGGGGTGCAATTCTTGCCTCATGTCCATCTGCCCCCAAGCCACCACCATGTGTCTTGGCTTGGTGCCACACTACAGCAACACATTTCTGGGGAGAAGAAACATGCTAAAACCCAAAAGGTATGCAGAGTGATGGGGCTTTGTATGCATAAGTAAGAGGTGGTGCCCCTGCACTGACAAACGAAAAGAAGCCCCAGACAGACCCCCAGAGGGGGTTGGTGACCTCCCTGCCACGGCCACAGCTGGTCCAGGGAGCAGTGAGCATGGGGACTGCAGGCCATGGCACTGCCCACTCCTCCTCTCTGCATGGTAGAGGACAGCAGCAAACCTCACCAGGAGCTGTGGGCAGCCCTTGGTGTGCTGTGGCAGCTGTTCTGGAGCAGTCACACCCACAGCCACCTCTGCAGAGCAGCACCTGTGCTGCACCCTGAGCACAGGGACCGTGCTGCTGCAGACACACCCAGGGCTCACATCGCTGCTGCTGGACTGGCACAGCCACAGTGCCACTAGAGACAGGCTGGGTCTTCTCCAAAAAACACCCTGACCTTGGTCCCCTGTGCCCCACCCCACCAGACCCCGTGGCCACTGCTGGCTGCTCCAGACACAGGGTAACAAAGCCTGATGTGAGAAACTCCCTCTGCCCAGAGAGTGCCAAACGGGGCAGCACACCCAAAGCTGCAGAACTCTGCTCTTAGGGGACCAAGAGAAAAGGACCAAGTTTGTGGATGCGATGCTAAATGCATTTTGCAGTTTTACTGTATCTCATTCCAGTAAAAAGTAAAATCACAGCCCAGATTCTTAAGTGTGTATGTTTGCCCTGTAACTGGGTCACAAAACTTTTTTATACTATACAGAGGACATGGCCAGCCATTCATGTTTCTGATTTAATGATTCCTTCCCTTCACAAACAGATATTTAGAAATTCACTTGAGTTTATTTACTTGTCTTAAGGATGATTATCTCTAGCTTCTCTTCATTACTCTTTACGAATGTCTCCACCTGAGGCTTACAAGGCTCCTTCCTGCAGGGAAACTGAGGCACAGAGGCGCCTCCAGCCACCTGGGACCCCAAGGGATGCTCAGCACCTCCTCTCCACGGCAGCTGCACAGGAGCTGGGACCAGCATCACTGCCTGCCAGCCTGGAAGCCATGGCCCTTTCTTCTCACAGGTGGCCAAAATCACGGGAAGTCCCTTATCTGCAGCGCCTGCCTGCTTATAAATCATGCATTTCAGAGCTCATATCAGTGTGAAGTGTTTTCCACAGTAAACAGGATGTAACTATTCTAACCCAGGCCAAGCTTTATTTTGACTGCACACATCCTTCCTCTGAAACACCTTTCTTCAAATGACATCAGATCTTCCAACAAACGGATGGGTAGGAGACATCTGGTATTTCCCTCTCCCGGGTCCAAAGACGGGATGACACGCTGTGCTGCTGCTGCCTGCACCCCACAGCACCAAGGGGACAGCTAACTCCATCACCTTACAGTAAACAGGATACAGCCAGGTCACATCCTTCTGCAGGCACCAGGCAGTCACCACAGCTGGGGAATTGCACTGGATGATTGGAATAGAAGGCCATCTCCAAGTGGAAGGGGTTAAATCTCACTCCTTAAACCAAGCTGCCCTATCCTGAAGTGGGAAAAGCACAAATGTTAAGTTTTCTTCCAAAACCAATCTCTTTCTATAATCTGCACTTTAAACACCCTGTGGGCATTTACTGTATTGCCTCTATTTTTCTTTGACACGCTCTGGGTACTCAGTAACTCACAGAACTGTGGGCTGACTCTGGATCAGAAACCTTCTGCCCACCAAAGGTTTGACTCTGCCACTCTGTCACTGATGATGAGCCTCCTTGGGTGCAAGCTGGGGACAGGCACAGCCAGCACCAGCCAGGCAGACCTGCCAGGACAGGGGAACACGCTGCTGTGCCCCTGCACACTGACACGTGTGCCATTGCTGCAAAACTCCACAAGTGATGCAAATTAATTCAAACCAAGGGGCCACAGCTAAGAGGATGGTTACTCAGATTAACCCCTGAGTGCGACTGCAGAAACAAAGTGGGACAGAGATAAAAGATTTCCAGCCACATCAGAGCTCGAGAGTTCAGCTGTCTTCACAGTGTGAGTGCAGTTCTTTATCCCAGACCTATATGGAGCATAAAAAGCGATTTCCCAGAATTTCCATTACAGCTCCCCAGCCCTGGGCATGCAGGATGTCCCTTCGGGAAGGAAGTCTGTTGGAAACAGAAGGAGGAAGAGGAGTGGTGAGGCAGCTCTCAGGAAAGCCATGAAGTGCACTGATTTCTGCATCCTGTGTTTGTGACCTTAAAAATAGTTCTCAAGCAAAGCTGGAGCTAATTTGTGACTCAGAAGCTGCGGCGAGAGGAAAGCCCAGAGCCCCTGCCCTCCACGAGGCCACGCTGGCTGCGCTGCAGCAGCTCCAGAGCCCCGGAGTGAGAAGGGGAGCCCGGCCCCTTTCAGACTTCATATCAGAGAGGATTAAAGTGTTGGCTTCCAGCATGCCTGGAGTCCTGGGAAAATGACACAGCCAGCATCGGATAATCCGCTCCAAACTTGTTGATTTGTGGGACTTAGCCATCATCTTCATAGGCTCAAAATTTGGCAGCTGCTCCCACACAACTGACATTTTCAGGCCATTAAAGGCTGTGATAAAAGGGCTCTAGTTTTATCTCTTGCCTTCCTTAACATAAACCATTAGGCTTTTATTAACATTTAGGTATGACTCAGGGAAATTTCTGACTGCAGAGAGAATATTCAGAATAATTTGGATACTGTCTGAAGAGAATAGCAGGACACAGACTCACACTGAACAGTAGGGACCGGCTAAAAAGCAGTGGGGAAATACTGCACAGGAGAAGGGACACAGGCAGTGATGCCAAGCCAGCCTGGCTGCATCATGCTAAGGGAGAGTACAAGCCCTGCTCTGTGTCAGGCAGAGCCCAGACCAAGCACACACCCCCAGCATTCCCCCCGAGCTCCCCCAGCAGTTTGTACACACAATCACGCGTTTATCTGCTGCAGTGTCGAACCAGACCTGTCAAAAACAGGCTTTTTGGGATGCCTGGAGGAAAATGTCATCCTCAAAAGAGGACTCCACTGTTGAGGCACTTGAGATGTAAGCAGTCTCCAGCTGCAGTGCTGCTCAAGGGCAGGCATTAGCACAGAGTTCCTCAGACTTCCCATCATATTTTTTAGGCAACAGGAGGCAAATCAATGCGCACTTGTGGCCAGTCAAGGCACTCAGGCTGAGAATCTCCGGCAAAGTTAATCTGGACAGATTTTTCTCAAGAATTATCAACAGCACAGGATCCCTGCAGCACAGCAGGGAAAAAAAAAAAGGCTTAAAACGAGACTTGCACTCTGATTTCACTCTTTGCTTAGCCCACAGGTTCCTCAGGTGAGGAGGTGGTAATTTTGCCTGTTTGCACAATGCCAGCCCTGGGCAAGGGCACTGTGTGAGCCA
Source organism: Drymodes brunneopygia (assembly GCA_013400955.1). NCBI lineage: Eukaryota > Metazoa > Chordata > Aves > Passeriformes > Petroicidae > Drymodes > Drymodes brunneopygia. The sequence continues at coordinate 97,851 of VZTZ01013642.1, forward strand.
CTAATGTGACACCACACAGTGTCCCAACATCCCTCTGCCCCCAGCAGCCACCTGGACCTTGTGCCTGCAGGGAGCTACCACTCCTAGAAACTCGTTCTTCCCTCTCTCTACTCTTGACTGCAAACTTCTCTTTCCTGCCAGCTCCTAAATTTCACTCCTGGCAGCCTCACATGGGACTGGTGGCTGGGGTGAGGAAGGGCACAGGGCACAGAGGACTGCTAGAAGGCAGAGCACAGCAAGCACAGGACTGACAGCTGGGGAAAGGCACAGCTGGGTCAGGCCAAACCACTGCAACTCAGCTGCAGCAGCCATGCTCACCTCCACCACAGCCACGGGCCTCAAACCACCACAGGTGTGAGGCTGTGAATGCTGCAAGAGGCTCTCAGTGTCCCAGATCGTCCCAGAGGGTGAAACCCAAGCTCCATCTGCTGCTCTGGCAGTGGCAGCCCTGGGCAGACAGGACATGTGCCCACCCAGCTGCTGCCTGCCAGAACCCACCTGAGCAGGACACAGGACAGGACAGGACTGGGGCACTGCTGGGCTGCAGGCACAGCCAGCCTGCTACAGCCAGGCCAAAGCCTGACAACAGCTTGAACAGCCACAGGTCCCCACTGCCATCCAAGCACTGCTGCTGCGAGTCCTCAGAGGCTCCAGCCTCAGCTCCAGCAGTGGCACCCAAGCTGGATGCCTGCAGCTGACAGTGTGATTCTCCTCTGCACCCTCCTCCAGCCACAGCTGGCCCTGCTCGTGGCCACCATCACTCTGTCAGCCCCAAGCCTGTCAAGCTGACCCCAACTGGGAAAGAAAGCTGAAGGCAATGCAGACAGGTGACTGGCAGGACCCACACAGCCCTGCCCCAAAACAGCCTCCCCAGCCCTGGCAGTCCCAGCTTGGGTCCCCCTTCCTTGCTGCACATAAGTTGGGGGTCTGGCACCCACCAGTGCTTCCCCCAGCAGGGCACTGAAACAGCAAGTGCAACAACGTGGGGAGCTGCCCAAAGCAGAGAAACATGAAAAAGAAGCACTTTTTAAACTAAAATTGCACATCCTTCATGCCGCCAGGAAGACTAGTCAAGCTTATTATGTTAGCCTTCATCCTGAATTAAATACAATACTTCAGATTATACAATCAAATCCACCAGGAATGGGCAAGCAGAGGGATTAACAAACAGGCTCCAGAGGGGTTGTCACAGTCAGAACAGCACGTGTTTGAGCAGCAAGAGCTTGTATGTCCTTTAAATTCACCCCTGTTGGAAACTTGGCTCCTCTTCCCACTCCCTGGGGACAAGGGGCTGAGCAGATCAGCTGAGCATGTCTCATCTCAAGGACACCCACTCCTGCTCAGAAGCCCAAGGGACACCTCCCCCTTCGAAACTGCTCAGAGTAAGATGCTTGGTTTATTTAGGCTGTACTTTCTTAGCTGCTCTTTCCTTGGGAGAGCCCCCCCTCCACCACTAAACCTGTGTTTCACATTTATGTTAAGCTTTGGCCTCAGTAACCAACCTCAGACCATTCAAAAGCTCTTCCATAGGGAAGAGTCCCAGATGAACCAAGAGTTTGGCTCCTCAATCTTTGGTCGTTACTATTTTATTATTGCTAGTACTAACACTTAGCACTTCACATGCTCAGAGTGCTCTGAAGGCATATCTGTGCCAGTCAGGGCTGAAAAAAGCATCCATTAAAGTAACAGCTTCTTACCTAACACAACTGGTCTTTTGCATGTGTCAGTTCAAATCTATTTCATTTAGCAACAGTTTATAGCAAATGTTTTCCTGTATTTTCCTCATTAGTTCTGCTGAATCAATTAAGCCCTGAGATAATGAGCAGAACTCTACCCTTCTTTTACACATCCTAAGTAAAACCTGCCTCTGAGAAGCAGCACTGTGCTGCAGTGCTGTCCCCCCTGGGTACCCCCCGTGCATCACTGCCTCCACCAGAGTCCCAAAAACAAACCACCACCTCTTGGTCGAGCCCCCAGTCTGCAAAGCTGGTCACAGCAAGGTTAATAAAACCCCTTCTGCTCATTAACTGAGCACTCCAACTGCAGAAGCAACCAAGCCATACAGATGCAGTCCACAGGAGACACACCACTTCCCTGGACCATCCTTCCTTCACTCTAACCCCTGCCCTCATTCTGGGGACATGAAATTCAAGTAAAGAGAATTATCAGATGGTTATGGAAGTGCAAAGGATGAACATCTGAGCCAGTCCTGGTGCCTCTGAACCACAATGTCCAGGTCTAGGAGACAGACTGAAGGATGACAGGGACTCGCAAGCCAAACAACTTTGGAATTATATTCCACTAAACCCCCTCATCTCTCACCTCTCCCTTTCTTCATGGAGTGCTATCATCATACTGTAAAATTTCCCTTCCTAAATGATCACTCCCCACACAGCTATTTTCAGGAACATGCCAGGTTTTCAATAACCCCATTTAATTAGGTGACCCACCAGAGATGGCAGTGGCCACAAGCAGCTCACAGCCTGCTGGATGCTGGCAGCAGGCAGCAGACAGTGGATGAAAACCAGATAACCAAAGGATTCCTGCTCCAGAAGAGAGTTGCACACAGCAGCAAAATACCTTAAACAGAGATCAGACAGAAATGGAAAGGCAAGCTCCAGATTTCCTTCAAATAATAGAGAAACATGTTTTCAAAATCCAGACTTTCAGGCAATTTTGCCTCTGGGTTGGAACTGAAAGATTTGTATTCCAGTTCCACTTACAATACATAACCTGCAGACGTCTTGTCATGGCAACAACCCTCCAGTGGTTCAGGCCCAAAAATAGGCAGCCTTGTTGCAGCAGCTGGCACAGCATCGGCCGGGTTCCATGGGTGCAGATGCAAACGTGATCCTGCAGCCTCACAGGGCACTGGCACTGACCCTGGGGCTTGTGCCTGGGCTGACCACCCCAGCAGAGCTCCACAGCTCCCACAGCAGCACCCTCAGGAGCATGGCAGCAAAGCTGTGACTGTGCTCTGGCCATGCTGCCTTCAGAGGAGGGGCACAGCAGAACAAACCCCCAACGTGGAAAAGAGCTTCACTATCCAAATCAACCCCTAACGTGGTGCCCACTGAAGAAAAAGTCCACACTGAGGAGCCCCTTGTCCCACCTTGCAAGGCTGGGCACGCTCCTGGGGCGTGGCTTCACACTCACACGTGGGTGGGAGTCAAACACCTGCCCTGGAAAACCCTTAACTTTATCCAAAATGACCATTTTCCTGTTTTTCACCGAAACTGTTATTTAGTTACAGGGGATTTGATGAGCTCGATGGATCAAATCTCGTCTGAGCACCCAGGTACCAGGAGTGACTAGGTCTGCACAGGCAGCTGTTCCAGAGCTCTCCAGAAACCAGCAGCATGCCTGTGACCCCCTGCCCTGCCAAGGGACTGGCACACACTTTGCCTGCCCAGCCAGCACCAGCAAGCAGCCCTGGGCTCCCAGAGCAGGCAGGCACCGTGCCACAATCAGGAGCCAATTTCTGTTCCCCAAAGCAGCACAACTTCCTGTTTCCAGGCACAGAAACTTTTGCCACTTTGACCGAATTTCCCTTTGCAACTTGGGACCTGTTTGAGCTTGAGATGCAAAGCAGAGATGAGCCCTGGGGCCCCCAGGAAAGCATTCCCACCACCCACCTTCAGCTTGGAGGCACCGACCTGCTCCCCAGGAGACTCCCCTGCCTGGCACGGAGCACCAGGGCCATGCCAGCCCTGGCAGTGGGAGAGCCCCCAGGCACAGGCAGCCCACAGAGCTGAGCCTGCCTTGCCAGGAAGGAGGGTGCTCACACAGCTCCCAGCAGGCAGCACAGCCTGTGTGCACCACGACTGCACAGCAGATTGTATTCTCACAGAAATTCCCAAGGAAACCTAACCAACAGCTGACCACAACTCACTAGTACCAGGTGAGAGGCAGCACAGGGGGACAGTGCTATGGGCTGGGTCCAAAGCCAGGCAGAGAGAGCCCAGGCTGTGGCTGAAACTTCTCATCAGGGCATCCTGGGTCCCACCAGCCAGCCTGGCCCCTTGCAGGGCAGCTGCAGGGACACCAACCTCCCACTGCCTGTAAGGCCACATCCCAGAGCAGAACAGATGATGGTGACAACCACGGGGCAGCTCTGCACCAGGTGTACCTGGGCAGTGACACCTTGGGGTGGTGCCAGCCACTCTAAACAGCCTGCACTGCAAAACACAGAAATTAGACTTGCTACAAGAACTCCTGCCTCATTTTTAATGAAGAAATTAAGTGTAAATTCCCAGTTTCCTTTCTGTGGCTAATCCTCCGGATTTATTTGAGTAGATGTAGGGTTAGAGCACATTTAGTTTCATGTTTGGAATTTCTAAATTAGTATAAACCAGCACTTCAAAGTAACTCAGCTCCTATAAAACCCAATCCCATGGAGATGCCACAGTATATTTGGACAGTAAGTAGATGCTTTGTCATATTCCCACGTGTGTATGAGATTTTTTTTCTTTGGGAACATTTTCTGACTGGTTTTAAACCACATTTCCAGGCCCAGGCACACATATATACAGAAACTGTTTATATAGTCTACCCAAGGAGTTCATTTTATTTAACAACCCATTACAGTACAGCTCACTGGTGGGCATCTCATCATTACACCCCCAAACACAGTGTTCAGTGACCATGCAGGATCTGACACAAAGCCACAAGAACCAGAAACTTGAGAATTAATGCTGAAACATTTCATTATCCCATGCCACTATGCCTATGGTTTTCAGAAGAGGAAACAAACTGGATTTTCAGCCTTTTTTGAGTTGCAGACCCCAAAACATTTCCCAAGAGAGACATAGTTCCCTGGCCACCAAATCCAGGCCTAATGAATATGTCTGCTTTCTGTACCTCTCCAGGAGTTTTTAGGAGACCGTGGGGCTCATGCAGAAACCACAGAAGACACTGAGTTTGGCACAGCTCTGAGCACGGGATGGGGTTTCCAGTTCAGCTTCTCCTCAAATGAGCTTGCTCATCACAGTGAAGTGGGCACACAAAGGTGCCTGGCCATGCCCCCTGCCAAAATACCCATCGAGAGCTGGGGCAGTGGCACCAGGACACTGTGAGGGCTTTGCTACGTTGTGACCAAAGAACAGCCAGGCAGAGCTTTGCTCTCAGTGGCACCAAGGGGGACACTCCTGGGATGCCCCACCTGGCTGCTGCTCTCAAGCAGCTGGAAGCTGGGGATGGGCTCTTGCCTGCTTTGCTTTCATGATGGCTTCAGCATCCCACAGCTGGGCTATGCTCCAGCCACACAGCCAGCATAACCTTCAAACCCACTGGGCCATGATCCTCCTGGGGCAGAACAGCTCAAATATGAGCTATAAACCCACGCAGTGTCCCAAGAATTTGATAAGCTCTGTCAGCACACTGCTGCAAATACTGCTACAGGCAGTTTGCTCCAAAGAGCTCCTACTCCTCTTCCCTTCTGGGAGCCCGAGTCCAAATTGCACACGGGCTTTGAGTGGGCAAAACACCGCAGTGATTCCATGCAAGTATTCCAATTTAGCTGCATTTGACACAAAATTCACTATAAAAAACTATTTCTGTTGAGGGGAAGAAATCCTAGAGCTCACCCACTCATTGTCGGTGCAAAAACCCAACCAACCTAAATCCTTCCCTCATACATCCTCCCTTCCCCGAGCTGCCACTGTGAATTCATCTCCCCAGTACGTGACTTTTCAGCAACACTCATTGAGAAGAACCAACAGCCCCCACTCCTGACCTAGACCATCCTCCTCTGCACATTTTCTCCTCGTCTCACACAAAGCTGCTCAGCATGTGCTTAATTGCAAGTAAGCCTTTCCATCAAAGAGAGGGGCTGTTTCCAGGCCATGTTGGCAGCTCCACTTGCCCAGCCTGGGGAATGCAGGCCAACAGGGCAGCTGGCAGATCCACCTGCCTCATCCACCCTCCACAGCCCCGGTGTGGCCAAGCCACACGGTCACAATGGGAGGCAAACAAGTGGCTGCCACCACATCGACCTGTACAGGGACAAAGCCCCTGGTTCTGTGCCAGCCTCCCTCAGGCCTGGCAACACAGCCAGCCCTGAGTGGTGAGGAGCCCTGCCCCACTTCAGTCAGCAGTGAGCAGAAATGCTGTGGGGACTGACAGGGATAGCTGCTGTTCTGAGTGCCCATCCCAAAACCCCTCACTGCTGGGCGAGTGCTGGAGCTCCCCGGCTGAGTCAAAGCAAGAGCTGCTGGAGAGGAGCATTCAATTAGACTGGAGAGCACACAAGGGGTCAGTGATTTTCCTTTCACACTGCATTACACCTAACAGCCCATGGTCCAGACTTGCAACAACTGACTACTTCAGCTGAACACGCTTGGAATGAATCAGGCCAATATCAGAGGTTTTTTTCTTCCAAAAGGAGATTAAAACCTTTTAAGTTTTTCTTAAGTACTTGGTCCTCAGAAGAGCTAACAAGCCACACTTACTAACACCAGAGCCCCTATCAGTGATGCACAGGCAATGGGAAAACTGGAAACCTGCTAACAGGAGAAGTGGAGCTCAGTGGAGAAGGGGAAGATGGATAGATACTGATCTGCTCTGCCAGACCAGCTGCTGCTTTAGTACACTTTCCTGCTGCATTTCCAGGTCTGGGACACAAAACGTATTAGAGTATTTCCCTGTCTTGAAGGTGGAAATTGATGTTTAGGTTTTTGCAGCACAAAGAAACACACTATTACAACTCTTCTCTTGACACCGCCACTCTGAGACTTGAAAATAAAAACAGCTTGTTAACTTGTTGGCAATTCTAATGATTAAGAAAAAGGTGAAAAAAAAAAGAAAAGAGAGAAAGGCTCTCCTGACTAGCAGGATGGCTTCCCAGCAGGCTCAGTCAGCAGCTTTAGCAGAATATGCTTCAAATAAGTGGGAAGTGTAGAAATATTAGGCATGAACGAATATTAATGTTATGCTTCATTTATATCCTGCTGTACTTGACATCAAAGGATCTCAAGGCAGCTTTACAAATGCAATCTGACGCTACACGAGTTGGGTTTCTGAATAACAATAAATACAGGAGTACGTGGGAAACCAAGGTACCTCGGGGTAAATGACTGGCTCAAGGCCAGCGACACAGCAATGTCAGTTGGTACTAGAACCCAGTCTCCCCACCCATCTTATATCCCCACCAGTCTTACTGCTCTCTCCAGGTGAACAAATGTTCTTGCAGCCTGATCTCACCATGGATGCAAACACAGAGGGTTCCCACTGACTCCCAATGGCTTGGCAGTGCTCAGTTATTCAAGCTCGTTCCCCTGACCCTCGCATCCCCCTGTTGCTCATCGCTTTGAGAACACAGCATCCTTCTCAGCCTTTATGGCATCAGTGACAACAGGGAGGGTCGCCCTCCCTGCCTACCCAGGTAGTACTTGCAGAGGAAGGTGATACCAGGAGCACACATTACAGTGGAACAGTGTGACAGGCCAGAACCAAGGATGGAGTGAAATCTCATCTGTGCCTAGTCTCCTTTGAGTCACTCATGAATTAGCTGTCTAAATACCTTACTGGATACAGGACTTGATGCTTTCAACATTAACAGACTGGTGTTACTCGTGATTATTTTCTTTACTGAACAAAAGTTAGAAAAAACTGTATCTCCACAGCAGTCCTGGAGCCCTGGGAAGCTCGAGGGTGATGGGTGCTCCTGCCACTGCCTTTCCCTTACGAGCAGGCTGTTTGTTCACTTCCCAAGCGCCTCCAGCAGCCCCAGCGCTGCCGCTGCCGCTTGACCCGCCTTGGCAGAGACAGCTCAACCCCGCCCGGGGCTGAGGGGCTGCTCCACAAGGATGCTGAGCATCAGCCACAGCCAACAAGAACTGCGGGTGCCTTCACATCCTGTAAATACGATTCCTGACTCCCAGCGAGTCCTCTGAGAGCCGTGACCATGCCAAGATGTCAGGACTGAGCTCCCAGTGTTTAACACATCCAGTCTTTGTGGAATTAGTTCCAACTACTAGATTTGCTGGCTGTCAGGCAGCTTGTACTTTGCCACCAGGGAAAAACTGCTCAACTTTGCTAGAGTAGGTCTATGAACCCAGTGCATTAAGACTACATATTTTACCACAGAGTGGAGATGCCACACTAAACACTCCGGTTACCATGGGAAACCTTTCTCTCTTTGCCACTGGCATTGCACTGGGAAGCCCAAGCCCAAATGCTCTATCTCGCCTGTGAAATCAAACAGATGTTTTCACGATCTTTGATGGAGCCGAGCTGTGCACCCATCCCAGAGGAAGAGAAAAATGCAGCGTTAAAGCAGCCCTCTTCTCTCTCTTTTTTTTCCCAAGCGTAGTGTATTTTTTGTGAAAAGGGAAACAGGCGAGTCTGTCTCGCGCTAACATTTACGGCCACTCAGTAACAAATTGTGACAATGACAAACTTCTGCCACGAACGCGGGGAGCCAAGGCAGCCTGTGTGCCGTCCCTGGGGTGCGCCGCGGGACGGGACCTGGGGCTGCCGATGCTCACAGACGTCCGGCCGCGCAGGGCACCCACGAGAAGTGGGGCACCGGCGAGCGGGTGAGGAGAACGATGCTGTCCCCGGGCAGGCGGGAGGCTCTCCGGGGAGAGCAGGGAGGGGAGCGCGGTGTGGGGCTCAGCCACCCGCCCCGGGGAAGCGGGGGTTACGCTCCAGCTCGGGAGAGGTGGCGACAGCAGCATCCGCGGGACGGGACACGACAGGATGGGGCCGCTGTCCCCTGCCGACCGCCAGCTCCCCGCGCCCCCGCAGGTGCCTGCCNCGCCGGGAAGACGGAGACGAGCCGGGTGAAGGCGTCGGCGGCGCCGCCGCAGCGCAGCCCCAGCTGGATGTAGGACTCGGTCAGCTTCTTGGTCTCGCCGCTGCCGTTGAGGGTGGCCTCGGCTGGCTCGCCCAGGCAGATGCGGGCCAGCAGGCTGTGCGCCGGGCTCTCCTTGTCGCCCGCGTTGGCCTCACTGTTGAGCGCCAGGTAGGCGTACGGGCGGCGGGCGGGCGGCGCGGCCCCGTGCTGCAAGAAGGCGCGGACGAAGCTGAGCTTGTGCCGCGCCTTGTCGCCCTGCTTGATCTTGAGGATGTTGTCGTCGGACGGGTTGATGTCGAAGGTGAAAAGCTTGGCCAGGTCGCCGCGGGCGTTGAGGGCGCGGATGGCGATCTCGGGCGTGTTCTCGAAGCGGTGGTCCTCCAGGCTGCGGTTGCGGGGGAAGAAGGGGCTGCCGAAGCCGGTGTAGGTGGCGGCCACCAGCAGCCGCGCCCCGCCGCCGCCGCCGCGGCGCAGCACCAGCCCCACGGTGGAGGCGTTGGGGTGATTGGCCGCGACGTTCAGCATGCTGGGGAAGACAGTGACCGAGTCGCTGCCGCCCGGCGGGAAGCGCACGGCCACTGCCGAGATGTTGGCCATGCTGCGCAGCTGGCAGAGGCCCTGGTAGATGGAGCCGCAGACGACAAGGACGCCCTGCTCCGGGTCGGGCTGCAGGATCTTGTTGTAGTTGTTGGTGAGCACCCTGGGGTGCTCACAGGAGGCCTGCGGCAGCTGCGGTGCGTGGCACAGCGGGCTGTCCAGCACCGGCCCCACCGCCGCCTCCGCCTCCAGCGCCAGCTCGCCCCCCGACAGCTGGAACAGCCGGTTGACGGCCGCCAGGTAAACGCGGGAGCCGGGGCCGTCCAGCGCGAAGTTGTTGGTGAGGGTGGGCGAGAGGAACTTGCGCTGCACCTCCAGGCCGGCGGCTCGGCCGGGCAGTAGCAGCGGCAGCAGCAGCAGCGGCAGCAGCGCGGGGGGCCGCGGCTCAGCGCCTGCCACCGGAGCCGGGACCGGAGCCGGAGCCGGAGCCATCCCGCCGCCGCGCCGCACAGTGCATGTGCC
>VZTZ01013642.1:108311-124368 GCA_013400955.1 Drymodes brunneopygia
GGCGGGGGAAGAAGCACTTTTCCAGCTGCGGAACAGCACGGCGAGCCGGAACAGCCGCTTCGGAGCACCCTCGCAACCCTCCGCAGCCCACACATCCCCCCCGCAATTCCCTTTCTCTCGCTCCCCGGGGACCGGGCGGGGGAAGAGGCGCGGATCCACCCCCGGAGCGGCTCTGCCCGCACGACTCGTCAAAAGCGGAGCTCAGACCGGCCTGCGCGTCTCCTCTGCCCTCCAACGGGCGCCGCTTTAACTGTGGCGATAAGAAAGACCTAAAGAAGGGATTTCCCAGATTACACACTGGGATGATGTAGGGGACAGCCACTGAGCCACCGCCCCATCCCGTGGCATCGCTCCGTCTGCGGTGGTTCACTCCTGCTGCCTTCTTCCCCATCTGCGGGTGTGTCTGCTGACTCCTCGTCGTGTGGGGACGCGTCCGAGACTGCGGAGCGCTCCAGCCAGGGTCCATCGCGGGATGGGGCAGACGGGACCACGCATCCTGCAGCAGATACTTTGTTTGCCCAGGTTTCTCATGTCCCTGCAGGCTTCATGAAAGAGCCCTGAGCAATTACCCAGCCCATTACTCAGCTGGCCTCCTGCCACAGTATCGTGACAAAGGGCACAGCCAGAGGTCACCCAGGAGCTTGACTCCCTGGGCAACACACCCAGGTCCCCATGCAGGAAAGCTGAAGCACTGGCAGAGCTAACGGGCAAGAGGAGTGGGGTGTGGGCACAGCATCCTCGTCTCCAGCCCGGGTTTCCACCAAGAGCAGAGACCTGGCTGGACACCCGTGCATTGGAGGGAAGTCAGTGCTTGGTCTCGCTGTGCAGCTGCAGCAGTTGTATCAGTGCAAAGGTGAGGGTTGAGCATGGAGGCATCTCACCATCCAGAAATAGCTAACAACCTTTAAAACAAGGGTGGGAAGTGGAGGCTGGTGTTTGGTCACAGCTGCCCGGAAATGCTGCACGGGCGAGCCCTGGAGGGCTGTCCTCCCCTCTCCCCTCAGTGTGTGTGTGTGCCTTAGTGCCCTGCCCGTTCTTGTGGCATGGAACTTCAGTTATACAAAACATGTTAGTGAGGCTGATGGGGATTCTGCACGACTTCTGTTCTGGAGAGAAAAATCCTCTGTTATTGTCTAATCTCATTTCTACACCTGCCAATTTTCCTTTCCCTTTCCTGTCTCCTCACCCTCTTCAGAGCACTAATTAATACACAGCTGCCTTGGCCATGCCATGTCCACTGAAAATCTGCATTGAATTAAATGCTGTGCTTTCTTGCTATCTAACTCATTGTCTCTGCTAATCATATCCTTGATTAAGAATTATTAGCTGTTTTTAAATGTGTGACTCCCAGTTGTTAGTGGGTTTTTTTTTCTTAAACTACAAGTTAGCAATTTTAAAATGTGATCATGTCATTAATTGCATAGAAATAAACCCCCATGATCCCAAACCCTTAATCTGCCTATTTTAGGATTTCTTATGGCTGCTTACCCTGATAGCAGATCATTTTCCATGTGAAATCAGCCTTTTAAGGCATATCAAATTAGGTTCCAGATTACAGTGAAAAAAAAAATAGGCCAAAGAACATTGAAAAATGTGTGACTTACCCAAAGGTATCCAGTACTGACTCTAACAGAAAAAATTCCTCAGGAGCTCTGACTCCTTATTGCCTATGCCAAGCATTTGTCTACACTGATACAATTAAAGACAAAATATTTGTGGTATTGAAGGATTATTTGACAAAGATTTTATTGCTATTGTTGTTGTTAGGAAATAATTTTCTGGTAAGATGCTTTGAGGGGAATATTTTCCAGAAATGATTTCCCACCCCTATTATCTGGGCTGTTATAAGCTCCAGTGAGTATTTCAGGATAATGCTCCTAATGGAGCAGTAGAGGTTTTTAAAGCTCTCATACACAGATCTCACCATTATTTTTTGTTCAGGAAGAAAAAAAGGTCAAAATTAAACCACAAGCCTCCTGCCATAGAGCATGACCCCCTGACAAAATCCCTTCCTCTCTGACTCCTGTGCAGGTTTGAGGATACCAACCTCTCAGCTGGGGCAGGGGGAGAGGGGCTGTGCACTCAGGAACTCAAAACTGCTTTAATTATTGATAAATATATTTACACAAGAACACTTTCCCTTTAGGGGAAACATGAGTTACTCATGCAATTACTCAGGCTATATTGACTCAACACTGTCAAACCCCTGGATTTCACCACTTTAATACAGAGAGTATAAACATCTATTTATTTAGCAGGGGTTATCTGTGAGGTACCCATAGAGTGCCCTGTGGATTAGGGAAGGATGCCCACCCTCGCAGCCAGAGGTGGCCAGGTTTGCCTCGGCAGCTCCTGGCCCAGCACCAGCACCCAGGGCAGAGGTGCTGCCCACCAGGCAGGCAAGCAGGACCAGGGCTCCCTCAGTGTCTGCTGGCAGGGACCCCCAGGGACCTGGGAGAAGAGCAAGGTCTTTGTGTCTGACACCGAGTGCACCGGGAAGGCCCGAACGGGCAGCACGTGCTGGCACAGGGGCAGCTGCCCCTCCTCTGCCCCACATGGCCCTGCAGAGAAAAGCCCAAGGTTGGTCACACAGAAGGCTCACAGGGCACCCTGGCAGAGGAGCTACCACCCCAGAGCTGCTGTGGGAGAGCCCTGGCAGTGCAGTGGATCAGAAGGTGCTTCTGCTCTGACTCAGGCAGCCAGTCCTCCTTTTTCTCATTTCCTTTACTCTCTGCCCCTCAATGTGCAATTTGGGCCATTTCTATATGATTGCAGAGCAGGCTGGCAGCCGAACACAAGGTGAATTCACAGATACTTATGTTTTGAATCTCTTTAGCCACTTGCTTTCTGTCTCTCTGTACTGATGGAAAATGGCCATTGGGCAGCTGTATTCCATCAGAGCAAGGGTCCAGTCCCTGTCTTCTCCTCATCCTGTCAGAGGCCATGAGTCATTATCCAACAGAAGAAGGTAACAGCTAGGAGAAAGACGAGCAGCCCCCTTGGTCTCCACTGTCCCAGCCCAGAGATGGGCAGAACGGGGCTGTCCCTGAAGCAGCATTTCTAAACAAAGAGCCATTCACCAGGGAGAGATACAAGGCGGGATGAGAAGGAGCCAAGAAGCACTTGGACACAGGTGAAATCATTGCCTGAACAAGAGCTGTTCCCTGATCACCACACTCACCAGATTGTCTCCAGCCATGCCATGCCCTGCCCTGCTGCACTCAGTCTCCCGAATCATCCAGCTGGATACATCAGCAGCTCACTCAGGCACTTCAGGGCACTCAGGAATAACAGTGGGCTTGGAAGGCGACTGATCAGCAATCCTCAATGTGTTTTTGGATGAGCATGGACCAAGACCCTGTTTTATTGTTACTAATCTGTATTGCAGGCACTGCTCATGGATGAGGCCAGACTGTCATTACTGTTTTTACCAATGATTTAGCACACTGGGAGTCTGCTAGGTGCTTAGCAGAAAGACTAAGGCAAGGTCACTTCCCCAGTGTCCCTTAATCTAAACATGCTCCGGTGTGGTCCCAGGCTCTGCTGCAGACGGCTGTAACAGGAGCAGGGAACAGCACACTCTGCTGCCACCGTGCTGCTGGCCTGCAGCCCTGTCTGAGCAAGGGTGAGAGGGATTTATGGGGACCCGAGCCACTTTCTCAGTAAAAACAGCCTTTTTTGTCCTTGAGCCTCTTTGTTTTCAAATATGAGCCTTTCTCAGTGTAATATAGAGCCTTGCTCTCCCCAGAATGTGTAATGCAGTCATAACCTTGTCTGCAGCATGCAGCCAGCTGACGTGTTCACCGTGAGGGATTCGCCTCCTGAGAGGAGCTGTGCAGACAGAGATTATGAGCACATAAAGGTTTCTTTCTGGGTTAATGGCAGAGTCAGTGCTGGTGAAAGTTCACACACACAATAATTCCAGGACTTTCTGGACTGGGAGGTTTATCATAAGACAATAAAGACGTGTCTTTGGTAGCATGTGCTGGGTTTGACCTGGGCCCTGTGAGTGGACAGAAGTTCTTTCATCCCTTGGGCCCTCACTGGATGCAAGAGCAGCAGGTTTCCCAGCTTTCCCCAGACCTCTTTGGTGACCTGTTGGTTTTATTTTCCTTGGGGTTTAGGGAGGACTCAGCACTCACTTATCCCAGCTTCACGCTGATCAGGGCTGGCAATGTAGCTCACGAGTTCAAACCAGCTCTGAGGTGGTGGCCAGGTGAAGCACAGTCCCTTCCACCCCAGTTCCACTGCCTCTTGTCAACATGGGCATCACAGGCAGAGCAGGGCCCTGGCTCCAGCCAGCAGCAGCCTTAGAGGGTTTCTGTGGGTAGCAATGGTTTTCACACTGTTTTGCCTGGGCTGGCTGAGCAGGGGCTCGTTAAGCCCCCCCAGAGCTGCAGGGCACTGCCCACAGCATTATGGCACAATATCCACGTCCCATCCGTGCCAGGCCCTGCGTGTCCTGGCTGCCTGCCAGCCACGGAGGATGCAGGATTTGGCTCCCAGCAAAAGGAAGCGAATTCAACACAAAACAGTGCATCCCCCCGTGGGATTTCCAGCAGGGGCCATGCTGATTGCTCAAAACAAAGCTTGGCTGCCTTGGAAGGGAGCCTGACTTCTACCCCAGGGTTCACACATGGAAGCCCCAGCTGACCCATGCAGCAAAGCCCTGCAACAACAACCAGCAAGGCTGATCCTACCAGCTTTGTTCAAACATCCTCCACCAAAGCCTGGAGGAAGTTTTGCTTGTGAAGTCGGGCAGGATTGTGCTGCGTGCTCTGCAATATGCTAACGTCCCTGTGAGCAGTTGCTCAATACGTGTTTAAGTAGACAGGCCACCACTACTCCTTAACCAAAACAAATGGGAAAAGGGGAAAGCTTACAGCACAACAATTGCTTTCAATTAGAGGGTATATCTATTGCCAAAATATGTCAGTGGGATTTGACAGACTACATTTTTAACTGTGTACTACTGAAGAACAGGCTGCACTAAAATGCAGCCTAAACTAAACAGGGATTTAATCCCCTTCCCTTCCTTCCCACAGCATAATCATCAGGCTGTAAATATATTATTACAGCCCACAGTACCCTTTTTAATTCCAACCAATTTGACTTACCTCAGTGGCTTCAATGTTATTCCCTCCCATGTGCACTGAGCTTATTGAGCCTTCAGTGTTGATGCTCATTTTGTGCTTTGAAGTGAAAGGGTTAAATGTGGTTAATTGTAAATTTATTGTTTGTTTTGTGTGGCTTAATACAATCCTAAACACTTTGGTCAACATTTCATGTTGCTTTAAAAGATATACCATGTTGCACTGAGCTGGCTTGTATGTTTTTGGACATGTTGCATGCAGACTGTGATCTCGTTCTCAACATCTCCCTGGTGACCCCAACAGTTTTAAAGGCTTCCACATTGCTCAGGTACAGGCAACGCATTCATTAATCTTAGAGATAAGTCAAAAGTCACCCACAAACACATATGTATATAAAAAAACACCTGTGCACACACAGACATTGAAAATGCTGGCAAGCCCTGTGCTGGACTTGGTTGTATTTTGAATTCTGTAGCACAGAATGAGAGTTCTCAGGCGGTTCCAGTTCAGCTTGCAAAGATACTGCCCCTGCACAATCCACATGTTTCTGTGCACAGATATGTATTTGTGTTTGAATCCATCACAAATTCAAGAATGTAAAATTTGTGATGTTAGCAGTGTGCTGATGGAAACAGTCACATGAATCCTTGTACACTGCAAACTAGTTTTTTACCCAGATAATCCAGTGGAATGGGCACCCAAAGTATTTTACCCACCAGTGAATGTGGCCCTGAAACTGAGCAGTAGTGGTAAAGCAAAGGGAGATGAAGCAACCTCAGCTGATAAACCTGAGGAGAGTGGAAAAGGCAATCAAATGACCTAAGTAGTAAAAATGACCTTTCAACGCTCTGTTTTAAAGTATAAACACCACACAGTTAGAGACTGGGGTACTTTTATCACTTGAATGCCAGCTCAGCTGTTCCATTTTTCTATCTAAGCAGTAGTCTTTGTGCTATTTCACATCTATGTATCACATTGTACAGAAAAGCAGTGTATTTCAGGAGTTGTGGGTGTCCCTGGTGTCCCTTTTCTCAGCCTGCTTTGCTCCACAAGGGGCAGAAGGACTCATACAAATCACTCTGCAATCTCACTGAGCCCCATGCAAGTGGCATTGGTTACACAGGGTGCAGAGCAATGTCCCCAGTGAAATAAATGGCCCGTTGGCCCTGCAAAGGCTGGGAACCAGGAGCAACCCTTTGCTTCATGGTGTTTGTCTGGAGAGCAAGAATGAGTTCCAGAAAGCAACAAGGACTGAGGAGCTGCAGGTGCTGCCCTGCAGGTGACAGCCTGGGGGCTGAGCTCCTCTGTCTCTCCAGCTGAGGTGTGGATCAGCAGGATTTGCTCACCCAAGGCTGGAAGGAGGCAAATCCTGTGACACACCATCAGGTCAGACGTGGGCTCTGTCAGCTTTTGTCTCCTCCGAGACACAAGCCTGGGATTCCCACCTCCTGCAGTCACCAGCATGACCTCCAGCCAGGGCAGGGCTTGGGTCAGTCCCCCTCCCACTCTGTGGGGTCAGCCCCAGCCCAGGGCTCTTGAGCTCCTCCCTGCTGAATGCCGGCCAGGGGAGGTGACCAAGGATCTCTCAGGGGTCACAATGGGAAAACATGCATTTCACTAGGTGCCTTCAAGGTGTGCCATGAAATGTGGGACCTTTCTCCTCCCTAACAGCAAGTCCTGTCAGGCCAGGCAGCAAATACCCAAGCTTTGTTCACACACAGAGAGCCACTGGCACACAGGAATTAGCTGAAAAGTTTGGCTCAGTTCCTGGAGAAGAGGCATGAGCAGCACCAAAGCCATCAGCAGTCATTAGGCTCTCCCCTGCAACCCATGCAGAGGTGCCCAAGATGGACAGAGCCACTGAGATTTCTGTAGCCTGGAATCTGACCTCCTACTCTTCCCATCTCCCTCTTGGTGCTCCCTGTCCTCTGGCACAGAGAGCAGCTTGTCATGAAAGCACAGGCTCCCTTAACCTACTTAATGGTACTTTTCAATCCAGGGTCCTCACTTGCACTGGGTTTATCTTTTGTTCATTGTCCCTCTTCTAAGTGAGGTCTTTTAAGCCTAGGTTTAAAAAAACCAGCCAAAACTTACTTCCAGTTTCAATCAAATCTGTCAATCCCTCACCTTGTTCGTTGTAGCCATGCTTAGCAGTGTTTAGCCTTCTTAGTGCAGTGCTCACAAAGCAGTCTGGGGGCCAATCTCCAAGCTCCTGTACACATGGAGAGGCTTCCAAGCTCACAAACGGCCCCACTGATTTTATCAAGCTCTTTGTTAAGCAGTTCTGTAACCACCACTGGCAGGGACACAGAGCATGGCCCATGGCAAACTGCATCTTTGTTTTAGCTTGTTTCTAGGACTGAAAAAGGATGAGTGTGTGGTTCCCAAGAGTTCAGACTGTTCTGGGGCTCTGTCAGGCACCCACGTGGGTCAGGCACCAATTCTGCTTCACAAAACTCAAACCACAGTGTCAGGCCCCGGCCTTGCTCCTCTCTCTCTTGCAGGAAACTTGCAGAGTGAGCACAGCAGCTCGAGTGCAGGATCTGGCCATGGGGCTGTTCAGATGCAGAAGATTGAATAAATATTAGTGGTTAAACTAGTAGTTAACCCACCAGTTGAAATAACCAATAAATCCAGTGTTTTTCTCGCAGTTGATGCAAATGAGAGTTGATTGTAAACATCTCATGCCTAAATTATACCTTAGAGAATCCAAGTGACACAGTTGGCCTTGCCTGAATTATTTCAGTGTGAACAAGGCAGACAAATGAGTGTAATTGTCCAACGCCTTTGACTTACTGGCTTTTGCCCTTCTTGGAAACTCTTGCAGCTGGATGTTAATGCAAGTTTTGGGACGTAAATGCATCTGTGCTCCAGATCTGGCACTATTAACAAACCTGTTCTCCTTTCATTCTTTTTAAGATAGAAAGGGGTGGGGTTGTTTAAAAATGGGAAGAGCCTGTTTGTGGTCTTTATTTCAAAAGAATATTACACTCCAGCTCCAGAATGACCACTAAGAAACTGGTAGCCAAAAGTTTTATTATTGTACTGGGTCTCACACTTAATCAGCTTCAGCTCTAACAGCTCTGATCCCATGCAAGAGATGGGGAACAACAAGATGTAAAAATTTATCAGTTTCTGTGTGCCACTTTACTTGTCACGAGAAACTTTGCATCTGTTTCACCCTAATCAGACCTAATCAGACCAACTCCAGGCTGGAGCCTTTTGTTCCACAATTGGAAAAAAAAGGGAAAAAAGCACCAATGTCTACTTCCTCCCTAAGGGGCCAACTCTTCCTTCCTTTCATGTGCACATCCTCCACAGGCACAGTCTTTGGAGGAAGGGGGGAGGGAAGCAACAGAAGAATGAATGGATTTAGGAAATACCAAGTAACCAAGGAGGCTGGTCCCAGCACAGCTTTGGGCAGCAGTACATCTGTATGGCAGGTGGTAAAGGTGCTGCACACAGGCAGGTGAGCACAGCAGCCTGCACATGGCAGCTGCAGCCCAGGCACACGGGCAGGTGAGCACAGGGGCAGGTGAGCACAGTGAGCACGGGGGCAGGTGAGCACAGGGGCAGGTGAGCACACGGGAGGGTGAGCACAGTGAGCACACGGGCAGGTGAGCACAGGGGAGGGTGAGCACAGTGAGCACAGGGGCAGGTGAGCACATGGGAGGGTGAGCACAGTGAGCACAGGGGCAGGTGAGCACAGCAGCCCGCACACGGCAGCTGCAGCCCGGGCACACGGGCAGGTGAGCACAGTGAGCACAGGGGCAGGTGAGCACACGGGAAGGTGAGCACAGTGAGCACAAGGGCAGGTGAGCACAGCAGCCCGCACACGGCAGCTGCAGCCCGGGCACAGGGCAGGCTCAGCCAGGTGTGCTGTGCTCTGCAGGACCCGCCCCGCCCCTCCACACCGCGCTCTCAGGCTGCATTTCAGCCTCCCCAAGAGGTGGGCTCTGCTTGCTCAAACAGCAGGTCTGTGTGTGGTGGGGGAGCCAGAACTTGGAAGAAGCAAAAGTCTTTATGGCAGCTCCACCAGCTCACTGTCACATATGTTGTTTACCAGGATTGCAGCTTGGTGCTGCGAGGCTCTGCTTGTTGCAAGGCCAGATTAACAATTTGTTGGGCAGAGCTGAGGGATTGGCTGCCTGACCAGGCGGAGCTGGGTTTGGTTTCTCAGCCCTGATGCTGCCAGGTGCCCCCAGAGGCACAAACCAGGCTGTTCAGCGGCCACACAGGTGCCTGGCTCTGGGCACACCTGGAGAGGAGAGGCAGCCTCTGAGGGGGAGCACTGGAAAAAGGTGTTTGGATTGTACCTCTGCACTCACCGCCCCTCTCTAGGGAGCAGCTGTCTTTCAAGATGTCTAATGATACAACTCTATTGAAGAAAACAAGGAATTCTTTAATTTCAGGAGGTCTTATTGTGAGCTTAAAGCTAAAACAGACAACCAAACACTTTTCTGATTTGAGAAAGGAATAGACCACGGCATTCATTTTCCAGGATCACAATATGGGACCCCTTCCACTTAGGAAAAACACATCTCTGTCTCCTTATCTTTCCATTTGCTGCAGATTCATTGACTAATGAATTCTTACCAGCTGTAACGTTCATCTGCACAGTTAAAAATCAACCTTGTAAAAGTCTACTTGCCCACGGTGAGTAATTCTTCTGGTGGGTGAATAATTTATCTCCATGGAGGGGCTTATGTTTGGTTTATACTTTTGCTGCCTAGGATAACATGCAGTGGAAATCTACGTGTTTTGTATAATTCCATACTTTACCCAAGTGTTGAGGGAACTCAGTCTGGAGTGGGTAATTTCATTTTTATTGTCCTTAACAGCAACTGAATAAGTAAATACAAAATAAAGGAAAAATCAAATTATGATCTGAATCTTTGATTTTTCTCAAGATTATCCCAATAAAGGATGCAGGAGACAATGGGATGGCCAGAATGGGAAATTTCCATGGCAGTTTTTCAGGTGCTTCCTAAAATGTTTTCCATTAAATGTCCCTAGAGGTCCAGGATTTGTGTAATTAGCTGAAGAAAGAGGTCTTGCCTTTTCTTTCCTTCTTTGGTTTCCTTCATCTAATGGCTCCTCAAGGCTCTGCAACCCACAATTTTCTTTACAAAACACAAGAAACAGCATCCCTTGTTTTCACACTTCAGAGAAGAGACAAAAGAGACCTTTTGGCAAAATGTCAGATTGTGTGACTGATAACTCTCCCCATCATTACAGACTATGACTTGTGGCCACGTTAGACTCAGAAGTGAAAACAAAACACATACATTTTATATTGGCCACTTCTCTCCATCCTATTAAATTAGGACTAGTCATTAGCTGGTGGAGAGGGAAAATAATTTCCAACAGAATGGAGGGGGGGCACAGAGAAGAGAGGGGTAGCATCTGACATTCCCTCTCCTCCCTCCCCCAGTTTTCCAGCATTTTCCCTCCAGAGATGCTGGTGTGAAACCAGCTCACATGACAAATTAAAGTGATTCATAACCCAGCTGCAGTCCCTGCTGACAAGCCCCATTGCAGAGCAATCATGCAGATTTTATGCACCCAGAGCCCAGGGAAGGGCCTGGGTCATGGCACACGCCACACTTCAGAGCAGTCTGACACAACTTGGCTGAATTAATCCACAGCACATGAAGGCCAAATGGCTGCCACTTGATAGCAGTTAATAATGTGGTTTCTAGAAGGGATATTTTCTCTGCTAAATTAAATTTTTAAGACACCACCCTGCAAATTCAGCCCTTATCTTTTTGTCTGGATTTTTTTTTTGGTTCTCCTGTCGGTCTTTAAACACACAAACAGGGATTACATAGATAAGCCTGCAGTGTGGCTCATTCTGGCAGTGGCTTATCAATCACAGTTAATTAACTTGGGGATCTATAAACTGGACGATTCAGCTGTGATTCTCTTGTCACCACAATAAAGTTAGAAGCAGCTCAGGGCCCATTCCAGAGGTGCAGCTGCAGCCCCAGGTAGGCACCAGGGTAAGTGGAGGATGCTGGTGGAGCAGAACAGCAAATCCCTCCCCACACTGAGCACGGGGAGCAGCCCCAGTGGCCCCCACATCAGCCAGTGAGGGCAACGTGCCAGGTCCAGGGCCCACCCAGGGGATCCCCTCAGGAGCAAAGGCAGACAGGTCCTTTAGCCACACTCTGCTGAGTGATGGAGACCTGGCTGTCCCACACGGTGACCAGCAGCCTCGAGAGCCACAGGGCAGAAAGTGCTGCGTGCCCCGACCCTCAGGGAATGACTGTGGAGAGACTGAGGCCTGGCCCAGACCTGCTAGTTTAAGTTTTATCCAACATGGGATACTGGTGCTTCTGCTCAGACCACAGGAAGGTGTAAAATGTGGGGAACAACTTGTCTGGACCTCAGTTATCCACTTCATGCTGACTGCATGCTGGTTGCTGTGAGAAGACCCCTCAGAAAGAGATATTTAGAGGTGTTTCCACTGATGCCTCTGATGAGGGAGAAAAGCTGCAGCAAAAATGCAGAGCAGGAAAATGAGGGATTTCAAAATAATGACCTAGGCTGATTTCAACTCTGAAGTAGACGGAAGGAATGGAGCTGGGATCTGCTCCCATCAGATGGAAATAAATTGGACTATTTCCCGGACAGATTGGCCCCAGCTGGGAAAGAGAAAGAAGGCAAAGAGGGAAGATGGTTCAAGTAGGAAAACAGAAGCTCTGATATACTGGGCATTTTCAAGAAAGTCAGATTAGATATATTATCAAATCAACAGCATTATATTCAGATGGCAGTTTCCTGGGAGCCAAGAGACAAAACTTGTCAAAGCTGATAGTAATTCAAGGTGGAAAAGCAACCAGGCTTTGTGGTTATTTTTTTTTATGACCATGACAAAAAACTGATCTGCCCCTCACGGGACAGAGGGGATGCACTGGAGGATGGCAGGTGCTCCAACATCTCTCCTACCTCTCCAAGAGACCTTAGGCAATGCCATCAGAAACCTCATCATTTCCCTCCCTGTGCCTGGCTGGAGGAGGGCTGGCCTCCCTTCTTGGCAGGAGTCCTGAATATTAATTAACACATTCTTAGCAAGTGCCCCAAGCATGTGTTAGAAACTTACTTGGTGAAAATCTTCAGCCCTACACAGAATCCGCCCTGAAAGGGCAGGGATGGGGCTTCATGACCTGAATGTTGTGACAGCTACCTGCATAGTCAGAAATTCTCAGGGGTTCCAGATGCTCCAGACAAAAACAAACCAAGCCTGGGCAAGAGCCCACAAGCTGAAAGCCATAAATAAACAACACAAACCAAATCACTGATTAGTATTGGCTCACTGCTCCTCAGGAGGCCGGGGGGAGAACAGTGATGAGGGGAGCACCCAATCCTGAACCTCAGCCTGTGTCGGTGACCTGACGGGTTTCAGACACTGCTCGTGCTGAAGGAAATGGAGCAGAGTGCCTGCTTTGCCAGCCTCCAGGATGGGAGTGCACAGAAGGACATCCTTCAGCATTCCCAATAGCACAGTGGTGGGAAAGGAAGTGAGTCAGGGCTGGAGCAGGCTAACAGAGCAGCAAAACCAGCACCCTCAAAAACCACGGTCTGGTCTCAGACGGGAGGGATGGCCGCTGGCGGTGGAAGCAGGAAGCATGGCAAGAAAAGCCAGCCAGTTCCTGCTCTATTCTGCCCCCTCTCCCTGCCCAAGGCCTGCACCAGACCTCCCACCACCTCTGGGAGAAAACAGAGGCTTGTCCAGAGAGGCCTTGAAGTGCTGCTGCCAGTGGGGCAGGCACTGGCCATCAGAACTTTCCTGGTGCTCAGTCTCTGCCTGCAGCCTGGATGTGGCCTGGTGTCACTGGGGGGAGGCACTTGGGGCACCAGTGCTGTCTGCCCCACCCCTGCACTGGCTCCCTGAGCTGCTGGTGGCTGATGCAGCACTGGGGCCTCAGTGGGGCTGCTGGCTCCCTGACTGTGCAGGGGTACCCTGGACTGACTTCGTCCCACCCTGACCCTGGTCTCATTGCAGGGAGATGCCTCAGCAAGGAGAAACCCCATCATGATGCCTCTGGTGTGAGTGGTGTAGCCAGGAGGATCATCACAGTCCTGGCTGGCCTTGGCTGCCTGTGACCTTTCTCAATGCCTTCATCTCAGAGGGAGGCAGTGGTCTCACCAGCTGAGCCTCACCATCACCCTGATGAGATCTGCAGGGTCAGCAGATATCCCCATCACCCTGGTGAGAGCTGCAGGGACAGCAGATACCCTATGCATGCACTCCAAGGGGAATCTTAAAAACAGAAGGTAGCAGAGTTTGGAGCAGCTCTGCCAATCAAACTAGCGTGAGGCTGAGCCAAAGCAGTTGTGAGAGGCTTCACCCACCCACTGTCCCCTGGCAAGCTGATTGCCATGTGAGCACTCCTTCAGCATCTCTGTACTGAGCTCAGGCTTGATGCCTGCACGACTCTGCTCCGACCACCCCAGGGTGGCCTCTGGGCTGCCTTGCTGCCTGGTGCTGCTCTGGGGCAGTGGGCACTGGCGAGCCCTGCACTAGCACAGGAATTCAGCGTCAGGGAAAGAAAATTGAGCATAATTAAATAAAAGCCCTTTGTAACGCAGATAGTAGCAATCCGTCTCCTCCACTGCCATTATCGCTCCTGCTCTCTGGTCCATCCGTGTGTAAAGCACGCTTAGCTAAGCCTAGCAAGGGCGATGATCTCGACCTACCAACCGTGCCTTGCGCGTCTTTCTGTGTCAGGCAGGGGCACCGGGCAAGGCCGGCTTCACTGCTCCTGTGCACACACTTGGTGCTTATCAGCCGGCAGAGAGCAAGAGCCGAGGCTGTCCCCGGCTATCAGCCCCCACAGCAGCCGGGGAGCAGCCGGCTCCAGGCTCCCTGCGAGCACCCGCGGCAGGAGCGGCTCCGCTGCTGCTTTGCATGAGCCGCCCGCAGCCACCGCCAAGCCCCAGCCCCACGCTCGAGTCTCTGCTCTGCGGGCAACCCGCTGTGGGGCTGAGCTTTCCCCACAGAAGGACCTGAGTTGTTTGGGGTCAGAAGGGACACACCGGCTCACTCGCCTTTTATGTTCCTTGAATTCCTGCAAGCGGTTCCACGAGCAGCTCCCACAACTGTACGCACACCTGAGCAAAACAAAAGATTATCTTGGACAGCAGAACCTCCAGTTTCCTTCTGTTGATAGAGAGAGAGGGAAGGATTTTAGCTGCTCAATCAAAAGCCCTTTCCCAGCCAGCTCCCTGCATTTCCCAGCTCAGAGCTGTGCCCTGTCCCCACAGCCCTGACTACGCAGCCTCCCCAGTTTTCAGATGGGGCCACACTTTGCCCCCAGAAATTAACAACGTAGGTAACACCTGGAAAAAGGTGCAGCTCTTGGCAATTCCTCGGAGGGGGATGTGGCACAAGGACAATGGGCATTTTGCTAATAGGAGAGAACATCTTCAGGCTGAACCTTCACAAGTTTATCTTGCCCTACAGGCACAGGCAGCTTGTCCTTGCCAGCTCTGTTTGCACTACCATGTGCCTGCTGAGCTGGCCTGTCTGTCACCTCCAGCCTCCATCAGTCTGCAGTGCTGCCACTGCAGAGGTCCTTCCTTCCCTGGCCCGTATCAGGAAATGAGGAATTTATCAGTGTAGTTACTGTTCCTATGCTCTCTCTGGCCTGTTCTCAAAGAACCTTGAAATCTCATACGATTTTTCAATTTCTTTTTCTCTTAGGAGGCTACCCTGAATCCAAGAAAAAGTTCCTTTGTGTGTGAGCTCTGTAGCTGGGGATATGACCCCAACAGAGCAGGGCTGAGGCTGGTCCTTGGGGAGCCTTGATCAGCACAAGGATAAGCCAGCAAACAGGACAGCACATTGTCTGGGAGGCAGAGGAGACACTAAGCCTCTAAAGCCAGAACTGCCAGCAAAGACACCACGATGGGAATGGGAACAGGAGAGGCAGCAGCAGCAGATCAGGCCCGAGTGCCCAGCAGAGCTGCAGCTGAGGAAGAAGGGAGGAGCTTGTCAGCAAATCTTTGTAGACTCCAACCCCACTTTGAGGAGTGGAGAGGAAAGGTCCAGATCAGACAAATGGCTGATTTTCACTGTAATCACAGACCCAGCCATGCTTAACAACAGAAGCAGATCATTCAGCCTTATGTGACTGCTGGTTTGAGAGCCATCAAGCATGTCCCATGAGCTATTACCCCTCGGAATGGCTCCCTCCCGAGCAGGGAGCAATGAGGCATGGCAGAGCTGCAGCCTGTGTCTGTGTATTCCCTTTCCTCGTGGACAAAGGAGCTGAGTGCAGGCCCGGCTGCTCTGTGCAGGATCGGGAGAAGAACTGCAAAGCCTGAGCAGGGAGAGGCTCTTTCTCATCTGAGCCAACACGATACAGGACTGGATCCGAGCAGTAATAACCACTGAGTTACTGCTGCAGTGATGCTGAACCGTAAGGAGGGGGGTCCTGCCCAACAGAACCAGCGCAGGGACTCAGATGTGCTGCTGCGGCTGCTGCCCGTGGCCCGGAGATGGAGCGGCCGCGACATTTGCACGCCAGGGCTGTTTGTTGGCCGGGATCCCCCGGAGCCCGGGGCAGCCTCGGCGGGGTGTTTGTATGACCGAGCAGGTCCGAGACTCCACGTCCCCTCCCGCTGCACGGCGCTGCTCCGGGATACGGCAGCCCTGACCGAGCCAGCGGCAGAGCTGGGGACGCTCCGGCAGCGCCTGCAGGTGGGCGGGCTGAGCTGTGCCGGCTGCCCCGTCCCCGGTGCCGGTCCCCACGGCCTCTGTGCACCTTCCCGCCGCTGCCAGGTGCAGCCCGGCGACGCGGGGTGCAGGGGCATGGCTGTCAGACAGCCCGGGGGTGCCGGGGATCCGGGGATGCCGGGGGTCCCGAGGGTGCCGGGGGTCCTGGGTGTCCCGGGGGTCCCGGGGGTGCCGGGAGTCCCGAGGGTGCCGGGGGTGCCGGGGATCCGGGGGTGCCGGG
>VZTZ01013642.1:124387-171254 GCA_013400955.1 Drymodes brunneopygia
TGCCGGGGGTGCCGGGAGTCCCGAGGGTGCCGGTGGTGCCGGTGGTGCCGGGGGTCCCGAGGGTGCCGGGGATGCCGGGGGTCCCGGGGGTGCCGGGAGTCCCGAGGGTGCCGGCGGTGCCGGTGGTGCCGGGGATTCCGGGGATGCCGGGGATTCCGGGGGTGCCGGGGGCCCCGAGGCTCCTCCTGCTCTGCCCGGACGTGGCCGCCAGGGGTCGCCTGAGACCGCGAGCGGCGCGCGCGTGCAGGGGCAGGTGCGGCCGCCAGGCGGCGCCAGAGCCGAGCGGGTCGCGAGCCCCCTCAGGGCCGGCGAGAGCCGCGCGGGTCTCTCGGACCGGAGCCGTTGGAGCCTCCAGGGCCTCTCCGTTAACTCCGAGATCAAAAGGGTTCCCACCAGCCGGTCCAGATCCCATCCCTGCAGCTCGACAGCAGAAGCGCCCCAGTGCCGTGCAGGCGGTCCCTCTCGCTCCCGGCCGCCCCAGCCCCGGCTCCGGCAGAGAACACAGGACTTTCCCGGTCGGCATCCACCCGCCGGCCCGGAGCTGTCCCCGCCCGAACTGTGGGACCCCCCGGCCCAGGCACCCCCCGGCCCAGGCACCCCCTGGCCCGGCTCCGTGTACTCGGGGTAGCGAAGATTCGGCCCCGCCTGGGCCAGTCTGGCCGCTCCCAGCAACAATCGGCCTTTGACAGCTGGGAACGCAATGGACGGGACAGATGGAATGCTAGCTGATACCTACCTGCCAGTCTGTTTCCAAAGGTGGAGGGAAACGCCGATGTGCCCAATGGAAGAGGAGGACTGATCTGAAATAAGCGAACGATCTTTCAAAGAAATATTTTTGGAGGAACATACCCCAAGTTCCTGAGCAGTGTGGGACAGGGCTATTCTACCCGTGCTAAGAATCGTAACTGCTTCAAGATGTGCGAGACAACAATCAGGAGGGTCAAGGGACGTTGCTTCCTTGAAGATGTTTTCTGCTGAGTGTTCCATCAGTGAAACGTGACCTGCTCCTCATACAATCCCTGTTCTTGGGATCCTTTGCCGGTAAGCTGGATGTCAATTTCTAAACTATCCCATTTAGTTCTCAGGGTGTGCATGACACAAGAATGAGCTGTGCTTTCTGGTCACAGCTCCTTCCCAGAGCAAACCAAGCAGCTGCCTCCCCCTCAGTCTGCTCATCTGTATCAGCACCATCCCCTCCAGGGACACGTTCAGCAGAGCTGAGGAGGAACGGGAGCTGGCTTGGCACAGAGCTCCTGTTCACACTCAGACACTGGGGAAGCACGTGGGTGATGTGCAGATGTGACAGCAGTGCCAGAATCAGGTGGAATTGAGGAGGTGATTGACAAGACAGAGCAATGTGGTGTCACACTCATCTGCTTCTCTGTGCTGGCCAGACAGGCTCAGAGGGATCCTCCTCCCTACAGATCACAATTAGGATTAGGCATAAGGTGTTCTTCAAACAATGAATTGGAGCCAGGAGTGTCCTCAGTCTGTCACAACAGAGGTCTGATAGGTGACCCCAATCTGAGAATGCTGTTCTGTCTGTAGTGGAGGAACTTTTGAATGCCTTCAAACCTCTTAGCTGCAAGGCAAGGAGAGTTACCAGCTGAGAGTAGGCAGGGCTACGGGAACAGCTGCACTGAGGAGGAGGGCTGAAAACACTGCATCTTCCCATCCTGCTCTGGCCTTTCTCCTCAGGCAGTATTACTTATTTTTCCCCCTTTGGCTAGGGTTAGCACAAGGCTGGTATGAAGGCAGAGAACACATATGAGGTGACTTATTCCTAATTTCAGAGGGGATCTGGCTAGAGTATGAGCCACTCAGCAGAGCTGGTTTGCCCTGGGATGTTCTTTCATGCTAACTCAAGCAGCAAAGAACCCTCTTCC
The DNA here is from genome assembly GCA_013400955.1 of Drymodes brunneopygia. Taxonomy (NCBI): domain Eukaryota; kingdom Metazoa; phylum Chordata; class Aves; order Passeriformes; family Petroicidae; genus Drymodes; species Drymodes brunneopygia. The sequence continues at coordinate 126,274 of VZTZ01013642.1, forward strand.
CATTTCTAACTCCAGTCAGTGAGGAAGCATCCACTGAGGGTGATGAACCACCCACCACCACTTAAAGGAAAAAGTGGATTTTGTGTTTAAGGAACAACTTGAAGACAGGTATTTTGTGGTAGGGAGCTGGTTGTTTGCAAAGATTTCCACTATTGGCACATCAGGGTAGTGTTATTTGGCCAGGGAGAGTAACTGCTCCAGTGAGAAACATCAGCCAATTCCTCACCTCCACTCCTGCAACCCAGCATGGCTGTGCCCTTGCCATATCCCTGTTTGTTCCCCAGGACCTGGGTGGAGCTATCAAACCCCTTCCCACAGACTAACCAAAAAGCTGAGTAACACCACCTAACCCCTTAAATTATCAGATTAAATCTGTTGACATAGGAGTAGAAGGCCAGTGCTTTCACCTTTGATCATCCTGCCCCCCTGCTGGTCCTGAGCCACAGCCAGCACCTCTCAGGTGACTGCCTCAAAAGAATGCAGAACCATTTACCCTCACAACCCTATCCCATCCTGAGCCAGACAGCTCTAGCAAAAGCAGCACCATGCACTTGCTTCATCCATAAACTGCTGGAATTTGCATTCTGGTTGTGAGATTTTAGGGGAAAAAATACTGCAAACAGCTGCTTTTGCTTTTTGATCTCTCGCTGGTTTTACAGCACTTGCATCTCTGTGAAAACAAAGAGAGGGACCCCATTCCCTTCTTGGTTCTTTGTTCCTGATACCACATGACCAAAAACCAAGAGGAACAAGTATCTTCTCCACACCACTGAGGAATCTGCTCATTCCAGTTTGTACAAATAATAAAGGATTCAGAAATTCTTCTATGAAACACAGGAGGCAAAATACCTGTTTAGAGCAGTGTCTCAACCAACATTCTACAGTCTCTTGCCTCTGCTCAGAGAGAGGGAGCCAGCTTTCTGCTAGGGAGTGCTGTCCTGCCTGTTGCAGCCTTTCTCATCCAAGCTGAGCCAGGCCTGGAACTGCTTCATCACAAGCTCCCTGAGACACATGGGTGAGGCTACAATCACACCTGCCTCTAAATATGCAGCTCACACAGAATGAGCCCTGAAATCCTTTAAGGACAAAGTCCACAGAAGCAAGGGGCCTTCTCATCTGGGGCAGGGCAGGTCACAGACCAGCAGTGGGAATCCACAGGACTAACTTCTGGTTCTTCCAAGACAGACACTCTTTGGGTAAGTCATCTCATGTGACTGCACCCACCTGCAAACCGAGTCACAGTGTGGCAGGGAGGCAGGCAGAGACACCGAGATGCATGAACCCTGTATCCCTATAGGGACCCTGCCAGAGGCTGTCCCAGGCACAAGGGATCAATGAGGACCAATGCAATGAGGACTGCTGCTCCTCTCTACCTGCAGAGACCAGACACTGACACCAGCTTATTCTCGTTGTGCTCAGGTGGTGTGTGTGGAGTGCAGGATAAAGTCTGATAATCAAGGTTATGGAAAACTTGTTCCCATTTTGAGCTCTTAGGGCTCAGCAGTTTTGGCACACCCCTCTTTTTCTCCATGACAGCGCCTCCCTCCCCCTGCTCCTTTGGAAAGATCCAAACTAGACCAGTGTTAATAGCTGAGGTCTTTATTTAAAGTTTTTTATATACAGTAAAAGTGCCACAGATAAATCTGTGACAATCAGACAAGACAAATGTAAATCTCTCTCAACAATTAGCAGCTTAAGATCTATAAACTACAGTGTTACGTTCACAAGTGTCATTTCTGTACTTTTCAACCCGTGCAAGTGAGTTTTTCTGTTTATTTTTTTACACTTTTAAAACACACTTACAGCTAAGTCAATTGCCTACGACTATACCACCTGGCATACACAACACAGACACACAGGGTTTGTAACTCTTCAGCCACTTTCAGAATTCACTTAAAAACTGGCAAAACTACCCAATCTTGAACCCTTTGTAGCTTGGTTTCTTTTGTTATAATGCCTTTTTTAATTAAAAAAATGCATATTTTCAAAGCTGACGGACAGTGCTTTCCTGTCCCAGTGTAACACGCACATAAGTCAACAGTTCATCTGATCCCACCTAAGCACACATGGGATTGGAATAAACCAACAGAGTAACTGCTGGGAGCATGCTGAGTATCATTGAACTAAACTAATGAGGCTGAGAGAAAAAAAAACTTAGTAAAATTTTTAAAAGTAATTTTTTTTGCACCAAGATTTTCTTTCTTCTTTATATTGAAGGAAATGGGGGAAACAGATGAACTTCACTTGAACCCTCGAGTGTTAATGAGGAGATGCTGCTCTTGGAACTCATGCAGTCCATTATATTTTTCCCTTTTTATGTGCCAAGGCAGTATGTGCTAAACACATCTAAGCAATTTCTGAATCATTTCAACTCTGAATATGAAATGTCTTGGGAAACATTCTGCAACTCAGAGATGGTCACTAAAAAGTTTTTATCTACAAAGGAGGCTATTAAAGGTACTCACACACGCACTCACATCCACAGCGGAAACTGTCCTCTACGCGTCATCCAGAAACACTCCATCAGGAAAGCAAACACAACCATGTACAAGGAAAGGGAGCTTTAAAGCTAGAATCACATTTCCAACAACATCATCATTAAGCTATCAGAAATTATCACAGACCTTCAAATTGAAGAGGGAGGAAAACCCCAAAATGTTCTGCTAGTGCAAAAGGCAAAACACATGGCAGTTGTGTTAGGATATGAGAAGTGGATGCAGCATCATACATGACATTACTGCAGACAACTTTCTGGAATGGAAGAAACTGTTGAGAGAGAAAGAGACAGACACTTTGCCCAGACCCATATGTATATGGCCTTCACCAAAGAGTCCCCAGATGTCAGTTTCTATTAAGCCTGCACCTTCTGGCAAGCTAGCAAATGGTATTTACTGAATATGACAGAGTTGAAACAAATAATGAAATTAGGATATGAAGAAGAGAGACAAACACTTCCTTAAATACTACAGACACTGAGCGTCCAGAGCCATTGGCTTTTAACTCTTTCCTGATTTGACCACAAAAAAACCTACCTTAAGCAATTCTAGTGTGAACAAGACTGAGAAAAAGAGGTACAAAGGCCAGGTTTCAGAAAAAAAGGCAACAACGCATTTCAGTTATGTGCCAAATCAATCTTACTGTTATTCACACATTTGTTTCTGACAAAACCTGCATAATGGGAAGCTCATAGTTAGCCAAGGAATGTGAGTCACTAGAGAAGAGCCTCACTAGAGCCAGGAGCAAGGGAGGGAATGGCCACACACCTCTGCTCTGGCTGTGGCACTGCAGAAAGTACAAGCAGTTTTGGCTTGAGTCAGCTGCAAATGGCAACCTGGGTTTTAATTAGGACAGGAGCAGATTAGTGCACATGGTGACAGAGAGGTGTGCTGGGATCCCTAGGGGAAGGGCACCTGAGTTTCCTGTGACTATGAAAGAAAAGAATCCTTGGAGGAAGAAAGATGGCTGGACAGTGGAGGGCTCGCCTCTGCTGGCAACCAGAAAACACTCAAGGTACTAACCTTGTCTGAGGGAGTTTCTCAGAACCTGGAATCTGCATCACAGCACAATGCCCACGTATGTGTGTGTGTGTGTGTGTATACAATGTACACGTCTCATACATGTCTGTATATCATTTCAACTGGTTTAGGTCACTTGGGCAACATCTAATTCATAGAGGGAAGTTGATCCTGGAAGGAAGGAAAACAGTAAGACCTAACTAAACACCATAAATGTTTTTGACAGAATCCTGGAGTTTTTTTTAGATTTTTTGTCATGAAGACAAAAGATAAATCTTGGCACTGTAATGGCAAAAGGGACAGCAGTTAAAAACCAGTACAGAATGGCAGATTCCTTGGACTTGAGGGCTGCCTGCCGGTACCAACAGGTCACCAGCAATGGCACATTGTGAGGACTTGGGGTTACATTTGAAGCTGACATTTCCTTTAGAGATTTGCAAACGTGTCTGAGCCAAGTGCTAGCCCCTGTGGCTGAAAAAGAGGATGGCACACCACAGACACAGAAATAATCTGACCAGAGCCTGACAGGAGAAAAACTTTGGTTTCACTTTTCAGGGTTTTTTTTTTTAAATTAGAGCTATTTTTGAGATAACCATTCTGTTAAGTGGACTGTTGAGTCAGTACTTTCCTTAAAAGAACCTGTCTTTTCCCCAGGAAGAGATGAACAGAAATTCCTTGCTCTTATCCTGAGGCCATGAATGAGAGATGACATGTGAACAAAAAATATAAACATACTATCTTTCACATGTGGAAAAAGAAAAAAAAGCCCTGCATGACAGAAAGGTGTGGAGAAGACAGATGTTTTCCATGATGCTGCATCTGTAAGCTCAGGAGGACAGACAAATGGCACATGGACAGTGCTGTGTTTGACAGGCTGACACTAGAAATTACTCTCTGCCCTCCTCAGAACTGCTTCAGGACAAGACGGCTCACAATTATTCACGCATTTCTTCATTTAAAAACATCACTTCTTTATTTGAAAGAAAAAAAAGTAATGACCCTCCCAACCCCTTCCAAAAAAACCCCCAATAATAATAATTATAATTATAATAATAATAATAAAAAATCCTATTAGAAACAATAAGGAAGCACTGAGAGTTTGAGTATTACACTCTTCAAGTATGCTGTTCGGATTTTTTTTAAATCTGTGAATATACATTTATTAAAAAAACCTTAAAAGTGCGACCAAGGGCTTCTGCTTAAAGGTAAGTATTTCAAGGACTACTTCAAAATACTGTAGCACAACTGCAGTTACTGTGTATGGCATGAGGCTTCCACTCCATACACTCAGCCAAGTTAGCCAGCCTTACAGAAAGTTACTGAAGTCAGGTTAGCACAAACAGCGAACCCAGATGCTGAGCTGGGGGAGGGATCCACACGTTGTTGCTTTTCTCTTGTTAAGGAAAGAAACCACTCAACGCATATACTCGGACATGGAATGTGAGCAGACTTCACAGTAAAAGTTTAGTGTTACAGGTTTGCTGTGGTACCATCATTCGAGGCTGTGCACTAGATTGAGCTTTGCTCATCTTAAGCTAACCACGTTCTCTTCTTCCTGACAGGTTTAGTACAGTAGTTCAAGCCACAATTTAAATTGCCCATTGGTATGCTCCAAATTTCTGTATTTTATTCATTTCTTTTGTACACTTTAAAGAATCTTAAGATTTGCATCCAAAGAGAACCATGCTACATAAAAATTATCCAGGATTCTCGCCAAAAGAGTTCTTGAATAAAATCTAAAAAATACTATTGCAATGCATCTTGCAGAGAAAAAACGTTATTCTAAATGTAAACAAATTCACTCGGACACTTTAAAACTTCAGCGGAGTAGTTGCTGACTAATCTTTGCCACACTTGTTCACCAAGAGCGCCAGGAGGGAGCGGCACAGCTCATTCCTGCCGCCATCATCTGGGGGGAGACAAGAATCGTTCCAAGTAGCCGGTGATGGCATCCCAGTGCTTCCACAAAAAGGCAATGAAAACCACTATTAATAAAGTGCTGAACGTCCTATTGCGAGTCTTCATCAGGGGCACGACGCAGTTGGCCACAGTGGAGACAAAGACAAGGAGGACAGCCATGACAGCCAGCAAGATGTTGATGAACTTCCCCAGTAGGTTCCTGGCTGTGGCATTCTCCAGCCCCTCCAACTGCACCACTTGCTGCTGCTGCTGCTGCAGCTCCATCTTGGAGATGCGTGTCTGGCACGCTTCCAGCGCTTCCTGTGGGCAAGAACACATCCTGGGTCACTCAAGTCCACAGCTGTTACCTCACCAAGCGGGCCAAGCCAGGACCACCATCCCCACACCTCACACTGCTCCTGCACTGAGCTCCTGCCCTGCAGCGGGAGCAGTGCCGTTTCCCATGGCTGAGGTGAGAAGCCCCTTGCCGAACAGGCACTGCAGCCTGCAATTCACCACGGCACCTCATCCACACCCCGAAAGCTTGACATGGAGATGCCAGGCTGGGCAGCCCCACAGCTTCTGCCCAGCCACCTGGTCACTTCAGCTTTCATTCCAAAAGGCCACTCAGAGGATAAAGGTGCTGTGCCTAGCCAGAAATCTTTATCTTCTTCTGGGATGTGCATTCTCAGAAGTTCAATTTCCAACTGTGTTCTGCTTGCTTAGTGAGCTGTGAGCTCAGGGAAAGGTCTGAGGGGCACTAGGGCTGGGACTGAACAGCTGGCATTGCAGGAGGAAGATCTTCTCCAGACTGCAGCAAGCTGTGGTACTGGCACAGCTTCAGCTGACTTGTGTGAGGGCTGGGGAAAGACATCTAGAAGGGTAAAGAAGCATGAGATTTATGGAACTGCCTACAGGAAGAGGCAAATGAAAGGAGGTGGAAGGAGAAGACTACCCTGCACAAATTCACCTCTCTATACCCCACTAACTCAGTGGGGATTGGTCAGACCTTTTTACCAGGCTGAATACCAACTGGAGCAACCCAACCTGCACTAAAACACTGGTGACATGCAACACAGGGGGCTAGGGAGAAGGAGAGAGGTTTGCAGGCAATTAACACAAAGAGACAGCTCTTGAAGACCCCAAGTTAAAATATTTCCACTAATCTTCCCTCAGAGTCACCTTTTTCAGACACATAGGCTAACTGCAAATATGATATACAGGTCTGCAGCAGTCTTTCCCAGAGTGATCACCAAAAAAAGGAACCAGGACTGTTCTTCGGCAACATCAGCCCATGCTCTTAAATAGTTTTTCATACAACAAAACTTAACACTTCCCTTTTCCCCAGCAGTGCTGAGGAATAGGCTGTCCCAACTTTTAAGTCTGCACTAAAAGCACTGTATTATAAAATGAAGATTGAAAAAAATCTGTTGAGAAATCCTCACCTCAATTCAATCTTCCTGCCATCTGAATTTAGAGAGGAGAACAAAACCTGACCATTGCAACACTCCCCCAAGGGAGAGCCTCCTGTTTACACTGCCAGGGGCCATTGTACCACTGTCCACAGACACTGACTAAATTTAACTTAAAGGTCATTGCCACCTGTTACATTTCTCATTGCATCATGTCTGTGGGGGTCAATGAAACATGAGGGCTTCTCGGTTAAGATCCCTGAAAGCACAGGGCGGAGTTGCTCAGCTGCCCCAAACAGCAGTGAGCAGGAAGAATGTTTGACAACAGGAGTTGCAGCTGGATCCACAGGTATGTGAACAGCACAGCCTGCTTGGTCCCCAGAGGAAATCACCTGGCTGAAGCACCTCGGGAGGAAAAAGGGAGAACTCCTAACATACAATCCTCTGCTCACACTACAAATATCTCCCATCAGCAATTGGAACTGAGATGTCTGTTAAAACTAGCACAGCAAGTACTTAAAATGGTCAAGACACTTGTTTCTGAATAGGCCTTTCTCTGTAATGGTCAGCAGCTGCTTTGCTTTGTAGAAGTGCCTCCTACTTCAAGACATCTGTTTCACAGCCTTTTTTTACATAGTAAAAGAAACTTTTCTTTTAGAAACACCTCCTTATTTCTTCAAAGCCAACAGAAAGAATAGTTTCCTGACTCAATGCAGTGCACACACAAATCCATTTTTCCTTAGATGTAGGTGACCATTGCTGTGAAACTGGCACAGAACCACACCCCAGGGCCTGTGTACTAGGAACATTACCATAAAAGAAGTGTTTGGGTCATGGCCCATTGAGTGTCTAATACAAAGGCTCCAGCTGAGCAGCAGGTTCCCTCTGCATGGGGCACAGCCCTGCTTTACAGAGGAGGTTACCTGGAGAGATACCCACAGGTCAGAGAGGGAATAAGGACCTTTTGGAATGTAGCAGTTTAGCAATAAAGCTAGAAAGACTAAAATCAAATATTGAAATGCAGGCATACTTCAAAAGTGAGTGAGTTCCTGAAAGAGCAAGCAGAGGGCAGAACTTGGGTCCTTGCTTCTGTCACCCACCTGGATGTCCCGGGCTCGTTCGTAAGACTGATAGGCAATCTTTTCCTCCATGCTGGCCAGCTCCTGTTTTAAATTGAGGATTTCATTCTGGTGGAGCTCAGTCAGGTCATTTAACTGCTCTTCAAGTCTTTCACATCTAGAAATGACAATACATGGTACAATGGCTTTAATGAGAAGAGGATGGCAAAATGACAGCAGTGACAATCAAGCAATGAACACCATGGCCTTTATATTGAAACCAGCATAGATGCCTCAGTCAGCACACAGCCTGCTCTAGCACTAATATCCTCTTGCTGGGAATCAGTTCTTTCTACCAGGCAAACTCTGTGATACTGTTCCTAACCTGGAGAAAACACACAATTACATGGTAACTGTTGAGTGATGCAAGAAATCCAGGACAGAATAAGAATAGAATGAGGTATTCCCCAAACTTCTGTGTAAACCAAACAGCTCCCTTCTAATACCATAAGCTCTTAAGCATTTCCATCTACACTTGGAACAGTAATGGGCATAAAAATGACATGGGAATGACAGGTGACTGATGTCTCAGAGAACATGCTGTTACTGTCTCATCTCTGCATGAGGTCACATGGATCTTTGACTTGTTTTTCCTTTATCTCCCATGAATGATGCAACTTAACAAGCAAATACCATCATATCATTTGTAAGAAGGGCACATGAATCACTAACCTGCAGGCTTATTTTTCAGTTTGCTCCCAGTGAATGGACCAGGAGCAGTCCTGAGGAAGAGGGTTGCTCAAAAAAACATAGTTACAAGAATTCTGAGAGATACAGTTTCGCTTCTCCCTAAGAGAGTTTTAAATTAACTGAAATGGTAACTACGATGGTAACAAAGGTATAGGCACAGCTATAGCGGCCATTGGGCTTTTTCCACTCTGATTTCCACGGTCTACTCATCACAACAGATGGAGAAAGCTTACCACACAGCCCTTCTCATCTGAATCACGATACTAATAACCAAGAAATTTCTGAGGAATTAACCACAGAGATAATTCTTTGTTTAAATTTTGGTTTTCTTCTGACTCCACCTGAATTTAATTCCTACAAAAAAACCCACAAGATGAATAAGCAATATTTATCTAGAACGAAGAATTTGATCGCAAATTCTGAAACTAAGACACAAATCGTGCTTCTTGTTTTTTTCAAGATTTTTTTTGGTATTTCAGAATCTGTAGTCAAAAGCCAGCCTTTAAAAACAGTCTTGGGGTTTTGTTTTTAATAGACAAGTATGAAAAGAATTTTCATTTATGTTCCCAATGCAATATTACTTTAAACTGAGGAGGAGTCAGACATTTACTGCTGCATGACAATTTGCAGCAGTAAAACACACGTGGTCAACCAGCAGTGAGACCAAGACAACTGCCAGCTGACATGGCTCAGCCCAGAAAGGTGCCAGAAGAGCTGTGCAACTGTGCCAGGACACACCAGAGAACTGGTTTCCCAAGACTGACAAGGGAATGGCCACGTGAAGACCAGCTAACGAAGAAGGAGCCCAGAAAATTAATACTGCCCTTTGTTCCCACACAACTTAAAACTAACAACTTGCCAACAACCAAAACAGCACAACAAAGCCCACTCCAAGCCCCAAAGGCAGCATCAATTAATTGAAATGTATCCAGTTTGTTACTATATTACAAAATTCACCAGTGGGTTTATTACAAAAATAGAAACACTTAAGCATTTCTGAAAATAGTGAGATTGTGTTTTTCAACCTCCTCTCATATAAATGCCTTTCATAAAGCAGCTGTTGCCAAGCAGCTAAAATCCTGTTCTCTAACAAGAAACAATTGTATTTTAATAATTTAATAACTTCAAAACTACCTCAATCTACAGGAAGCCCTGCTAATCCATATAGGTAAGAGTTTAAATAGAACATGATTAGCAGAAGGGTTGGCTCCAATCTTCCTGCCCTGAAGATTGCAGAACAACCAGCTCGTTCCCAACCCACACTTCACTTCCTGCCCAACCCCAGAACTGCTGCAGTTTGCATCCAAGAATCACCTGTGTTTCCAGAACTCACTGTGTCAGACTAGAAGTGGGTTATTTTCAAAAGCACACCCCTGCCCCCACTAACCCACCCTGACTTATTTTTGAAATGACACATCCTCCATTCCGCTTCTTTTCACTTCTTGTCCCACTGTCTACAATGTAGAAAATTAATTTTTTCCTGCTACTTTCTACTGGTATTCAAATTTTAAAAAGCAAGGAGGGGTTTATGTGACTTACAGGGCCCAAAACCAGGGTTTCCCTGTAGAAAGCTGGTTTGCATTTAAGTCACAGTATTACAGAAATAAAAGGGATTTTGTTGAAGAGGGTTAAGATGAAATACGTCCCTCTTACTCATGAGTGCCAGGGTCTATTGAACAAAATAAATTTGTCTGTGAATATAGCAGTGCCCTGAACAATCAAATCCCACTTCACTTCATGTATGGAAAACTCCTCTTTGGAGTTCAAGAACTATTTTATTACTAGTTAAAATGAGAAATTTCTCCTTAAAAGAAGAAGCTCCAGCCCAGAAACTTCTCTGTGCAGCAGACCAATGCTGCCTGTCACAAGTATCACAGAGATCATCAGAGCTGTTCCTATGGACACAGTAAATAGCTGGGGTGCTTGGCTCAAGTGTGGGATATGGGAACATTTCATTTCTAATAGTTGTCTTGGACTTCTACACGTTTCCTGAGGCTCACTGCGCAGGGATTGGGAAAACGGTCTGAAAAAGGCTCAGAAACACAATTATGACCATCTCATTTTTTAAAAAAGCTTTAAAGGCATTTCTAAAGTAATAGCTGTAAAACAGACAGCTAATACAGCATATGGAAAGGAGGGATGTGATAAAAAAAGACATTTGATCTGCACTCAGTGCTATGTTGAGTAAAGAAACTCTGATCAAACTAATGCTACAAAGACGTCTTCAGTAGACTGGGAATGTCTAGTTTAGTACATGTCTTCAGATGTCTCTCAAGATGGACCTTTTTCTTTTTCTAGCTATGTCATACAAACCTTCATGTAATCTTTATTTGTCACTAAGTACATGTGACATGCTACTGAACACACTGCTTCCAATAGGGGAGTAAACAGCTAAAACCAGTGGTTATTTGTAGTATGCTCCAAGTCTTCTACCTAGAGGATGCACAAAGGACAGAGCTTGCTCTCAACAGATAATTAATTATTAGTTAATAAGGTGTTGCTGCTCACAACACCTGAACGCATCCCTGTACTTCCAGCTCCAAGCCTCCCTGGAAGGAGGACAAACAGCTTTGCAGGGATGTTTTGGTGCTATCCTGCCTGGGTGAGCACCAACTTGGCCCAACACGCTGCCTCCACTGCCTGGCCACACTCCAGAACAGCCTTGCCAACCCTCCCAGAACTCAGAGGTTTAGCTCCTTTGATCTATTTTAAAACACATCATGAGGACAGACTGAAGTGTGACAATTAGACTACATCAAAACCCAGAAAAATGGAAGCACCAGTGACTAGCCTTTTGGCTGAAGGATTTCTTCTGACAGAAGCATGGGAGACCTAAATGCCCTCTCCAAGGCTGTCAGGCTTGGGAAGAAACCCAAAACCTTAGGCTGGCCACACTCCAAATATGTGAGCTTGTGATTTTGCCATGTACATATAGATTCCTGAAAGGACAAGCAAGATGAAAATACTCAGCAGGAACTTTATTTCAGTCTCAATAGCACAGAAAGTCCCTGCTTGTATCAGTAAACAACTGCCACCTTCCAATAATGAGATAAGCAACAAGCACTTACTCCTGGTGCAGAACAAAACAATGATGGCCAAGTGCCGTCAGACTCTTCCTTCCTCAGCGGCTCAGCCCCAGCAGAGCAGAGCAGTACTCCAGGGCCAGCACATGCTGGGCAGCTCAGCCCACCCTGGCCTTGCCATGGTGCTGCCAGGCCTGCACCAGGGCAGGAGAACTGGAGCAACTGGACAGGTGAGTCCCTGCCTCAGAGACTAAGGCTAGCAAACCAGCAGTCACAGGGAGTGATAGACAAGGTTTGAAGGCAGGAAGAGGGAAGGGAGGAGATGAAGGAGGTCATGGAAAACCTGTGAGGCAAGCCATGGCTGATGAACAGAAACTGAACACACAGGGGAAAAACGATCAGAACCTGCAAAACAGAAGATGATCTAAGAAAGAGGAAATGGACAAAGACCAGGTGAGAAAATGTCATGGCATGTGCTTTGTTCCAGCTTCCAGATACATGCAAACACTCAGTGTCACCTGACAAGCAAAAGGCTTCTCCAAAAACTTTTTTTTAAGCTCTAGCTCAACTCTGTGTTTGTTTTTCAAAGCTTCCCATAAACAGAGTTGAGTTAGGAGGTATTTACAGCTTTTAAAGCCAGTTATGATGAATCTGAATCCCCAGCCTCCCAGCATCAAATCACAATCTCCTTTCCCTTTAGTTTTTTTCTGAAGAGAGCTGAGGAGCAAGAGGAGTTTCAGTTGTAGGAACAGGTGCCACCTCTCCCTGCCAAGGCGGCAGCACCCTCTGCCCTTGGACATACCACGTCACCTTCCACTTCTAGGGTGAAGTTGGCTTTTATCATTGTGATGGTTCAAAATACAGAAGCTATAAAAACAAGAATCTACATTTGTATAGTCACAGTCATCTAACCGTGATTAACCCATGAGCTCTCGCTGATCATGCAGTTACCCACACAGACAAGGGCACTGAGTGTGGTTTAACTGGTCCTCTTTAAATGTCACACCTTTAATTAATTTGCATCAACATTCCAAATGACAGGTCTAAATTACTATCTTAAGCTTTTATAAGCCAAATGCAGATTCTCCCTGTTTTTCACTCCAGGCTGCCTTGGTTAGTGCTTGGGGTCTGGGCTGACCTCAGGGGAGGGCTCTGCAAAGGTTAATGGCACATGACAGATATGACTTCATGGTGCACTAGTGTGGGTCCTACGTAAACCTTGCTCAGTGGTGTTGGGCAGTAACCACCTCGTTTAGCTGACAGCACACATCAGTCCCCAAGGTCTGCTATTGAACTTCCAGGCCACTCCTTCAGCTGTGCTGTGCTTGCATTTAGCATTCTACCATGAATGGCTGCTGCTGTATGTGTGAAACAACAACCTACACAGCAACAGACAACAGCACCTCTCTGCTGTGGAGCAGAAGATCCAGCTCCACGTCGCTTTGGGATGACTTGATAACACCGAGGCACTAGGAACCAAAGCTGCTGTGCTAGATGCTGGTTTCAGCCAAACTGCTGATTGTTGCAAAGCAGGATTAGAAAGTGGTGTTAATCTGGCTTTGTTTGCCCCAGCTCTGCAAAGCACACTGAGAGCCTGCTGTCTGTACCAGATCCTAGCAGGCTAGCCTTTTCCAGAGTTTTTCCAATGATTTGGCAGCAGCATGTCTAAAGAGCTGTAGGGCAACTCCATGTTACGCTGCACAAACCAGTGCAGCAAGTGGCACAGGGCACTTCAGCAAGCCTGTACACACCCCCAGCAGCTCTGCTGTGCCTTCCAGGTTGTGTTTCACATGCTAGCAAAGTCATGAAGGCCATAAAGAACCTCATGACAAAAGCCTACTGTCCTTCACCAGAACGAGGGCTTGGGCCTTGCATTTGTTATTTGAAGTTTAAGAATCCTGTTGACTTAGACTATATTGTCTTGGATGCCTGCAGAAGGGCAGCTAGCAACTCTCTCCTTCAGAGCCTGGTGTCAAGCCCTTGCTCTCAGCATGTGAGGGGAAGGATGTCAGGTTCTCAGACAGCACAGGGCAGTCTGCAGAGAGCCTCTCCCACTCACCAAGGCAAGGGAAGTATTCCCTCAGCACCTCTCCATAGGCAGTTTTCTTCAGCAGGGAGGTGAGGGCAGCCAGCCAGGCTGCCTTCCTGAAGCCAGTGTCACCTCTCCCCTGTGAATTCATCAGGGACCAGCAGTACTGCAGCAACTGCTCCACCCTTCCATTCCCTCCAGTGAGGGGAAGGCTGATGGAAACATGGGTTACCTGCTTCCAGAGCCCTATAATCTCCACGACAAGAGCACTGTCAGTATCTGACATTTAATTCAACTTCATTTCCCTGAGTGCTGTCACTGTGGGCTGAGCAGAGATGGGAAGGGATATCTTAGTTTTGGCACATGGGCAAGATCATGTCTTTTAAGAGAACCTTAAGAAACCTGGAATGTTTCTTTCTCTGATAGACATGGATCTGAGTGTTGGAGAAGGCAGGGTCAAGTCATGTCCACATTAATTCCCTGTCATTCACTTTGATCCAAACCTTTTCACGATTTTTTGCAGGGCAAAGCACTGTCTGATAACAGTAACTGCATCAATGTACTCCTGGGTTTGGGACACCTTATTAGACCTCCTTGGCTTGACATTTTATCTTGAAAACACTTTGAAATAATCTTTTTCCTTACAATCTCTTTCTTTACAGAGAGAGAGGTGAGCAGCAAGACAGCAATATTTAGAAAAAAGCAAAAGTGGGAGGGAAAAGTCCTGAGAAGATCACAGAACTACTCATGTGAATTAGGCTGCTGGGAACAGCCTGCTGGGCATGACCATTCCCAACTCTGGTGCTTTGCAATCACAGCATTGGATTGTGAAACAAAGTACCCCAGCACTTACCTGTACCGCTCCTCCTGCAGGGTCTGCATTATCAATGTGTAATCCCTCTGGTAGCGAACCTTAAGGTCCTCAAATGATTCTTCCAGTCTTGCCTGTGTCTCTCGAATTTCTTGAATTTCATGCAGTATTGCATCAAACCCTGAGCTCTGCATATCCAGAGTGTTTGTTTTGGAGCTGGAAGCTCCCACAGGGCCCCCTGTTGTGCTGTTGGCTCCCACTGAGCCTGACGTGGCACTGGAGCAATCCTCTTCACTGCCATATTTTGGGCTTGACTGAAAGTTCTGAATAACACCTAGAGCCTTGCCTCCTGTCCCATCTTCCTGGCCTTCTTCTAAGGAGTCTTTCAGATTAGCAATGTTGTCTGCACTCCCAAACTTGTTCCTTATGAGGGAGGCAATCTCCCGGGGTTTGGAAACCACAGCTCCTGCTGCTGAATGCGTGGCCTGGGAGAAACTGGAAAGCCCACCTTTTACACTGTCTACCACTCCCTCACTGAAGCCAGTGACTTTTGCTCCAACATCTTTCAAACCCTGATGCATATCCCTGAAGACATCCTTTGGCTGCCGAGGGATCCCATTCTGTTCAATCTCTCGCAGCTTTCGATGGTAATGTTCCAGTTTCTTCTGCAGCTGCAAGATGGTCTGGGCTGACTTTTGATTTTTCTTCTCAAACACTTGCTTAATGCGGGCACTCTGCTGCTTATCTGCATTGTTGGCCAATTTCAGGTACTCTGCCACGTTGTCGTCACGGGCTGTTTGCTCAATTTTGATCTGCTCTGTCAGCTTCAGTATCTTCTGCTGCAGGTGTGTGATGGCCACTTTTGTCCGCTGCGGATCTGGGGTCCCATCAACAGAGTCCGCGTTGATGCTGCCATCAGTGCTGGAGGCCACGGCACTGGAGGTCTGCGCCAAGCTGCTGACTTCCAATCGCTCAATCTAAGCAGAGAGAGAGAAACATGAGTGCTAATCAGCAGCTTCACCAACAGAAAAACTGTCCTTCTTTGTGCCAACCAACTTGGCAAATGGACATAATTCTGAAAAAATGCACCTTTTCTCAGCTGCCCAGGGGACAGTATCAATCAAGAAAGCTTCACGTATTTTACAGACATACAGCGAAAGTTGAGAAAAAAGCAAAACCCCTCATACTTGACTCACTTAATGGCCTCAAACAACTCAAAACTCAAGCACAAATGTGCAACAGGGCAACCGAGCTTGGCAAGCACTCCAAGATATCGTACAAGGGCAGAGGCTCAACTAGCTAGACAGTGAAGAGACAGAGAAGGTTACTAAGAGCAGAAGCAACACGATTCAAGTGTACGCTATAGTACACCCGAGTCATTCCTAGTGCTTCATCTGTGAACAGCAGCAACAGTGAAACCTACAACCGATCTACTACGGTCAGTGCTTTTAACAGAAAAAGGGAGCCTGAGAGGCACCCGAATGCACACCACGCCACGGCAAACACTGCGAGCAGGTGTCTCCGAGCGGGAGAAAAATAGCAAGTTTCGAAGGACAAACCCTAATTATGGCAAGAAAAAAAAAATAAAAGAAAGATTAAGNAGGAGTTTTAAACCGTCCCGGCGCGGAGCCTGTGAGCCCCCGTGGCCGCCGCCCGGCGGGGACCGTTCCGCTGGAATAGCTGCCAGCTGACACAGCTACTGCCCAGACGCAGAACCATGCCCGTGTTTGCGAAAACGGGCTTTACAAAACAAAAAATGCTATTACAGTTAACTGTACCCTCTCTCTCGATTCATCATTCCATATTTGATGCAAAAAACCCTGCATGCAGCAACACTGGCCGGCGCCGGGGGTCAGCCAGGCTCCTTCCCATAACCCTGAGAGCTTCCCTGTTCCCTATCCCATCATCAGGAAAACCACACACCTGGGAAAGCAATTGATTCATTTTCTAGAGGAGTTCAGCTGCTGGAAACCATAGAAAGTAATTTCTGTCTGTTTTGACTCCTGAAATAGCAACTGCTCTCTTAAGAGGGTTTCACTGTAGAAACCCTGGAGGGTCTGGATAAATCAATGGAAAATTGGTGTCAAGAATTAATATTAATCAGTGGGACCAACACTATGCATGATATCCATACTGCACAGAGAACATGCTGTCTCTGAGATGTAGGGGTATGCATTTGGAAGTAATACACATTTGTAAAGATACCTCTTCTTGGAATTTGTAATGTCATTAAGATTTGTCCAGGGCTGTCAGTGATCAGATTTCTCCCAATGGCCTAGACAAACACACAAAGACCCTGCCAGTGCAGGGCATGCCTGGCCTGGGAGCATCACCCAGCACCCCTGGCACAGCTGGTCCGTGCCTCAGCCACAGAGCAGCTCTGCCAACCAGTCACCACCCCAGGAGCAGCACAGCACAGAGTGTCTGTGCAGCACACCAAGACAATCTTATTACTGTTAACTGCCCATGAACCAAAGGCTTCTCAATCCATTTGTAACGATCTCTACCTCCTCCAGAGCAAGGACATTTTAGTATTTAATGGCAGATGAAGAAAACCAGAAAGAGACACAGTTTTTATGCAAAACTTTCACAAATCAATTTGATATAACTTATTTTTCTCTTTTTTTTCATAATTGATTTTTTTCTGGGCAGTGGTAAGGGTGAGTGAGCGTGGGACTGACCCAGGGTCCCAGAACTAAACAACTGCTTATCACCAGTTCTGCAGCCCACAGGCCCTGAGCTGAGATCAGTGTCATATAACTACTGGGNGCAAGAAAAAAAAAATAAAAGAAAGATTAAGTTAAACGCTGTTTCAGCGCAATCCAACCCGCCAATTACCCGCCGCGAATCCGGGAAGGACCGGGCAGGCAGGTGCGACCGCACCGGCCGCTCCTGACCCGGGCATTTCTCCCAGGAGCCGACCACGCTTCGAACCCGGCCAGCCCCTTGTCGGGGCCACGGTGGGTCCTCCGGCGGACGAATGCCCGCGGGACCCCCCGCCCTACCTTGTCCCGGCGGGGCAGCAGCGCCCGCTCTCCGTGCATGGCTCCCGCCGGCCGCCCGCTGCCCGTGCATGGCTGCGCGCCCGCNCAATGGAAAATTGGTGTCAAGAATTAATATTAATCAGTGGGACCAACACTATGCATGATATCCATACTGCACAGAGAACATGCTGTCTCTGAGATGTAGGGGTATGCATTTGGAAGTAATACACATTTGTAAAGATACCTCTTCTTGGAATTTGTAATGTCATTAAGATTTGTCCAGGGCTGTCAGTGATCAGATTTCTCCCAATGGCCTAGACAAACACACAAAGACCCTGCCAGTGCAGGGCATGCCTGGCCTGGGAGCATCACCCAGCACCCCTGGCACAGCTGGTCCGTGCCTCAGCCACAGAGCAGCTCTGCCAACCAGCCACCACCCCAGGAGCAGCACAGCACAGAGTGTCTGTGCAGCACACCAAGACAATC
Organism: Drymodes brunneopygia; assembly: GCA_013400955.1. Taxonomy (NCBI): domain Eukaryota; kingdom Metazoa; phylum Chordata; class Aves; order Passeriformes; family Petroicidae; genus Drymodes; species Drymodes brunneopygia. The sequence goes on from VZTZ01013642.1 coordinate 144,241, forward strand.
TTATTACTGTTAACTGCCCATGAACCAAAGGCTTCTCAATCCATTTGTAACGATCTCTACCTCCTCCAGAGCAAGGACATTTTAGTATTTAATGGCAGATGAAGAAAACCAGAAAGAGACACAGTTTTTATGCAAAACTTTCACAAATCAATTTGATATAACTTATTTTTCTCTTTTTTTTCATAATTGATTTTTTTCTGGGCAGTGGTAAGGGTGAGTGAGCGTGGGACTGACCCAGGGTCCCAGAACTAAACAACTGCTTATCACCAGTTCTGCAGCCCACAGGCCCTGAGCTGAGATCAGTGTCATATAACTACTGGGGCTTCAACATTACTTTGCAGTGGAGAGTTCCTATTACTCTACATTTGGTCTAATCAGTGTATATGTACGGATAATGACTATAAATTACACTAACAGTACACTCATCCTCTCATGACACAAGTTTTGTGAGAGCAAAATTTGCTAGAAACTCTCTCTTCCCCCCCTTTTAAGGTCAGTTAACTTCAGCAAATCTGCCCAGATTATCTCCCTACACCTGTGGTAGAAAATGAACTAGAACAGCAGTAACAGAATAAACCATATTGGGATAATTGCTTTATAATTACTAGCTGTGTGGATATTACTCTGAAATAACAAAAAGTGTTCTTTCCAATTCAAAGGGGAAAGGCTGTGCAAAGTGCAGTTCTGGAACAGAACGGAGATAATTTAAATACTTTGTCCATATTGACAAGGCTTTGCAAAGGGAAGACTCAGCACAAACTGCATCCCTGGGAAATGCTGATGACATATTACTGACTTTGAGATGATGGTCAATCTGTCCTGAAAAGATGCTGGTAAATTAAATACTGTAAAGATCAATGTTTGTATAAGAATAGGGGTTACAATTCAATGGTCAATCTCCTTTGCAATACAATTTTCCTTTATATTGACAGTCCAGATTAAGGGGAGCTGTGTGCCCTCCCACTGGGAGTACACTGAGAACTGCTTTGGCATTATGCCACAAACAAGATGAAATCATGTGAGGGCCTTATGCTTTCTCTCTCTCAAGATCTTACCAAATTCTCAGCTGTTAATGCTCTCAGGATTTCCCTCCTATACCAGCTTTCCAATGTCCCTATTCTGCAGCACACAGCCCAAAAAAACTACCTCATGATTCTGCCTTTTGGTGCTGCTGAAGGTTAAATACAGCAGTTCCTTTAAAGGCATTTTGCCCTTTTAAAACTCCTCCAGTAAAAGCATATACCAGTCATTCACCAAGAAGATGGATTATTGCTGTCAAACACTCAGGGCAGCTGGCATAAGCAAACAGCAGTTTTCAGAACAAGCCTGCTGCAAGGGGGCAACTCCTGCTTCCTCTTCCCTCACCTAGAGCTTCCCAAGTGTGACTGAAAATTGTGCTACTTACAATAAACACGTACAGGGCAAAGCGAGACAGGGGAGCTCAGAGTGAGACTGCACAGCCCCGGAAGGGAGCTAACAGCACCTGAGATGCCTGGGTTAATCACCTTCCCAGTGACTGCACACCTCACTGGCAGCTAAAACTAACCATGAAAACATTCAGAAGTTGTTTTGCTTCCTTTTGCCACTGTGCTGAAGGCAATACAGTCATACAGGCAAAAAATCTATGAGACTCGTAGAAAGTCATAGGTTTTAGACTTCCTGTTTGGAAACAGCACTCATTAACAGCATCGTTAGCGCACGGCAGGTGCAGGGATGGGCACAGGGACTTGGCCAACCCCTCCACACTAGGCAGACAGATGGTCTCCAGCCTCAGGCAGGCACAGGAGCAGAGACTCAAAATCTCTGATGACAGTTACAAGAGAGTTGATTTGTTAGTAAGATCTCTAATTAACACCTTACAGGAAATAAAAATCACAGGGGAGAAAAAACCCCACCATTCTTTGTGCCTGACCACGCCTGCAGAGTAACAAGCTCCCCCCAGGCCCCACTTGGTTGGATCTGCATTAAAACACCTAAGTGCACATTTGAATAAACACACACAGGATCCCCGGCAGGTACAATGAAGAGATACTTAAACATCACAAATTACTATGAGGTACTCATAACAGATTAAGTGCCATCAACAGCCACAGGTCACTTCCCTGCGTGCCACCTGCAGCACATGACTCTTGAAACACATGGGTCAAGGTGGCACCAGCCCCACTGTCCCATGAGCAGTCAGTGCCCTGTTCCTCTGGATCCAACACAGCCATTGTATACGGCACAACTTACCACAGGTCCCAAAGGAAACAAAAAAGTGACACAAACTCCCCTGCCTCACCCACTTGGGTGATGCAATAAGCTCTTTATGACCTACAGCTGATTGAGAATTAAGAGTCTGTTTTTCTAATGCTTTGCTTTTTAAAGGTTGTTACTGAATCACAGATCAGTTGGGGTTGGAAGGGACCTCCAGAGTTCACCTGGTCCTGCTCAGGCAGGGCCACCAAGAGCCAGTTGCCCAGGACCATATCCAGAAAGCTTTTGAGTATCTCCCAGAACAGAGGTTCCACACCCACATCCTACATTTGTGGATCTGTCTGTAACAGAAAGTTAAATCTGTCTGTCTGCTGCAAAACTGCCACACATCTGATACCACCAGCTCTATGGGTCACTATTTATTTCCAGTTGTGTATTTCTATGATTGTAAATCCTGTGTAACAGCATATGTAAGGGAGAATATTTCTGTTCATTCACCTCTTAGGTACATACAGACAGAAGACTGAAATACTGCTGCACTGAACCATCCCTAGAGACAACTGCCCACTCATATGTGGATTAATTTATCAATCCCCCTTCCACCTTCCCTCAGTAAGTGCTCAGGGTGCATACATGCTCCTGCTCTACAAAACATCTGCCTTGGCTTTACTGTCAAGAAAAAGAAAAAGGAAAAACAAAGAACAGGTCCAGAGTGATTCCTTGTGTCACACTGCAGTTATCCTGCAAAACTGTATTGACTGACTGAATCTTCAGAAGCTGCAGCAGCTTTGCTTTTTAACAGGCTCCAGCTACTCACCCACAGAAACCTATGGTCATCCTTGACAGCCACTGTTCTGAGCCGTCTCTAGCATGCTCCTAAATCCAAATCCAAATTAAACCTGGCTAAGGAAAGCACACAAACAGATGGACAGCTCAAGGAAGTCTTGCTGTGTGTTTTTCACAGCACAGCTCATTGTTTAGATTATAAAATGGGGGTTTCTGGAAGTTATACAGCCTTGCCTAAGGGCAATTAATCCTCAAAATAGTGGGAAGATCACCCTGGTTATGGGTAAAAAAACAAAACAGTGAGAAAACAAAAAATGAAAAATTACTCTGAAAAATATCCAAGAAAAAATTCTAACACTATGCCTTTGCCTGCCTCAGACAACAGCTTGAGCAGGGAACCAACACTAACACCAAGAGGAAATAGCCTTCCACCTTACTCACAGTAGCTGAACAGTCATGAGTGATGATTGCTGCAACACGAGTGTGCTGATGGTGAGTAGTGTGGCAGTCCAGAGTCCCACAGCCCCGCTCTGCAGAGAGGGGAGAGGGCAGGTCCCTGCCCTGCACAGAATGGCTGTGGGCAACCACAACAAAGGGGCAACACTTCACACGTGCTGCAGCGCCCTGCATGCAGCTGGGCATCCAAGCCAAGCAGCTGCCTACCTAACCCTGTGCTGGCACAGCCTGGGGACAGACAGGACAGCAGCTCCCTCTGGAGCCAAGGTGTGAGTCCACTGGGAACCCAGGGATAAGGTGCTTGGGGATGTTCTTACTACTTTCCCAAATGTGGCTCACCATCAGGCCCAAGCCACTCTGTACCAGCCAGACAGCAGAAACATCACTGGAGGGAAAGGTGACCTGGGACTGCTTCACTTGGCACTGGTGCCAAGAGCAGCATCCCCCAAGCAACAGCCCGAGGCCAAACAAACCCTCAACCACAACTTGGGATTTGGTAAAGCCAGCTGCAGGGTGACTTGCCCATCGCCTTGTACCTAATTCAGTATGAAATGATGTGACTTCATGTGCCACATCAAGTGCTAGAAACAGTTTAGCTGTAAAGCAGCCAGCTGTCTTTTCCTCAGAGCTGTCAGCAGCAGAAATTCTTCCCAAAGCAGACCAGTGTTCTGCTGCAGCCCTTACTGGTGTCGGGGGCAGTGATGGAAGATGCTGCTGCCACACGGCATCACACTCGCTGTACTAGAGGCAGCTTCTGTCACAACCAACACGACACATCCCACAGGGGAGCTCCAGTGAAGCCTTGTCAGTGCAGGCCATTGCTGGTCACAGATGCTTCCCCCACAGCCCCTTGCTGTCAGTGCAGGGGAGCTCAGTGGGCTCCACACATGCTCCCCCTGCTTGACTCCACCTGCCCAGGGCCCCCTGCCTCTCAGGAAGCAAATGTTTCACTCACCACCTGGTTAAGAGGTAGCTACAAAGCTGACCTGCACCTTTCCCACCTGGGGCTCAGGCACATGCATCCCTATCAGCCCAGTGTGGTGGGCTGGGGCAAGGAACACTGCACAAGCTGTTCCCTCAGGCAGGACTGGAACATGCGGGGCCAGGCACCAGCTCGGCCCACAAGTACTTATTGACATCCCAGAGACAGGAGGGACTGGCACGAGGCAGTGTAACATCTCCCTTAAGAGGCTGTCTACGGCCCCTTTAATTCCTTTTCAAAAACAGACTTGCTGCCTAAGACATCACCTTCTTGACCTCAAATTTCTGAAATCTTGAGAAAAGATATTTTTGAGCACAAAAAAATAAGACTTGATGGCCCAATTCAGTAATGGTTTCCTGAAGCTACAGACTAGTCAAGTAGAAAATCATCCGTGTTGACTGAATAAACAGGGCAACATCGAGGGAAGTCCAAGGGAATGGATACAACAATCTGATTGGAAAAATAGGAAAGAACTGAATGATACACAAAAGCTTCTAGAAGGTGATAAGGGATGACACAGCAAAAGATACAGCCAAAATAACATCCATGGATGTTTATTTTAGCAGCTCCTGATTTCTAACCAAGGGGGAGTGCCAACCAGGCCAGAAGTTACAATAATAAGGATAGGAAATGAAGTAAAGTTAAACAATAGTTAAGTATAGGAACCAGCAGAAGAGGGTAGATTAAGAAACAAGTTTATACAAGCTTTTATGAGAAAGTGACTGGGTAAAATGATGTGTGGTTTTTTGTTAGGTTCTGATTTTTTTTAATCTCATCCTGTTTTCCCCAGTGTTTGCGTCACATCTCATTACCTAAGAGACAAAATTTTTATTAACGCTTCCCAGAGAGTAAAGCAGTTTTGGTTTTTTATGCTTCAAGCTGCTATCTGATTAATAGAGATTTATTATCGCATGCTATATATTAATTTGTAAAGAACAAAGTTTAATTTTATGGTTGCAAGTTAACTTTGATTTGCAAAGCATTGGAGCAAACTGAGTTGAAAGTCTGGAAGAACAAATGCCTCTATGATCCTTCTGCACAGAACAGCCCTGTGTGAGAGCAAGGATTCTCCCTTTTTCAGGGGATGTGTCTCTGCTGAGGTTTAACATGCACATCCTCTCCAAGTGTTTAATCTAAAGGGCTCCAGCAACTGTACTTCTACACTTACTTCATTTCTTTATTTTTAGCTGTACTATTTTCTGCAGGTACAACACAGTGTGAGCATAACCAAAACTCCTCCCTAAAGTTTATCCAATTAACAGTTCATACAATATTAAGTATTTCAAAGCAACAGGATTCATGCTTCCTGTGAATATACTGCTTTGTCATTCCCACAGAGCATTTTCTGACATGTATTTTCCTTATTTAAAGTCTTTCTAGTGCAACATACATATAGTACCAGCAAAGACCACACTTGTACAGATCCGCAGTATAGCTGCTTCAGGCTCCTGCTTTGTTTAAAAGCAGCTTGTTTGCTCCAAGTGCTGCAGGCGCTCCTGCATTAGCACCAACTAAACCTCAAAGATTGCTCCAAGTGGCAAACACAGCTTGTCAAGGACAAGACACTGCGAGCAAGGGCAGTCCCTTCAGCCCATGGACATGCCCTCCTCAGGGCTGCTGGCACGTGGCACGGATGCCTTTGGAAACCTGGAAGAGGAGAACACTGAGTAATGAGACATCAGAGAGGAAGACGCATTCAAGGGAAGACGAGCACCCAGCAGGTCAGGCTACAGGGCACATGTCTGGAAATCCACAGGGAACACTGAGCTAGGTAAATACTGAAATCACTATCCTGCCTTCAATATTCTTGCAAAAGCTAAGAATCCTCTTTGAGAACTCCATTTAGAGACAGCCCTCAGTGCAGCATCCCCTCAACACACGATGGAAAGCTGTTCAGGCTACCCTGACCCAGCCCAGAGAGCACAGAATATGGTATCCTGTGCTCACTACTCCTCTCTCCAGCTCTCAAGAGGTGATACAATAGCCTGATGTTAGGTGTGCCAAGATGCAAAGCAGGCAGATCTATCAACCTGGGATGTGGAACATCTGTAACCCCCCGGCTTTCCTCCTGCCCCGTACCACCACAGTCTGTACCTCTGCAACTCAGCAACAGGCATTTCTCCTGAGAGCCACCTGTGTGTCACTTTTATTATGAAGAATAATGAATGCAGCGAGACAAAGTACACATACAGAAGATAATATTTTCCTTTGGGAAAACCTGTGAGTTAATTAAATAAATGCATTAGACATACGTGTTTCAAACACAACAGGAATACTACGCAACCTCTCAACCATGTCTTCTGCAGAATGTAACAGACCCCAAGCAAACATTCAGCTATGGCAAAAAACCAGTTTGGATCCCAGACTTCTTTTTTCCTCAAACACTGGACCACAGAGCATAGGAGAGTTAACTGCAACAATTCAAAGAGAAATAGCTTCTATTTTGCGTTGCAGATCAGAGCATCAAAGACCTTACTGTCTCTCTTCAGTATTTAATAAATGGGGGAGGAGGGGAAGATACAGTTTACTGTTAACTCAGACTGAAAAAGGGCAATGCTGAGCTATACAGCTCAATGAAACCAAAGAAAAATACTTAATCATTTCTGAAGGTCACTGGGTCTATGGGAGGTAGCACACTTACTCTTTTTTTACCTGGAGAAAAATATGGTTCTGCAGTTTGTTTACTACTTCCTGAAAATACATTTAGCACAGCTAAAAACAGCAAAACAAGAGGTCACTTTAAAAAAGCTATCAATGCAAATACTTCTCTCTGACACTGGGCTGCATCTGCATCTGCTGCATCTGTACCTCCCACCTCCTTCATCACTCACTGTATCATACAAACCAAACCCCAAAAGAACAAAAACAGAAAATCCCAAAAAGCACCACCACATTTGATCTTGTTTATGGATTGCAACACTCACTCAAGACAGGAGCCTTTTCGCACTTCCCAGCTTCAAGAGCAAAGAAAAGCTGTATATAAAAAAAAAAACAACCACTGAAATTCAACAGCACTGCCTGGAGGAAAAACGCAGTGCTTCCAAGACTGATGCACAAAACGAGGTCAAGTTCTACTGGAGATTTAAATAAAACAGCCAAACATGACAGCTACAGCTGTTCCCCCACAACCTCCTCACCTTTGCGGGCTCGCAGAAGTCCCTTTCACAGCACAGGCAGGTACAGCAGCACCACATAAACATCACCGTGCAGCCATGGGCAGCCCCGGCCGCGGCGCTGGGCACTGCCCGGGCAGTGCTGCGGCCATCGGCCGGACCGAGCGCCGCCTGCGCGGCCGGAGCGCCGCTGCCCGACGAGCATGGCTGAGCGCCGGGCCAGGCTGAGCACGGCTCCTCGGTGGGGAGCTCTGCTCCAGCCTCGGAGCAGGGCCAGGACACGGCATTTAAAGCTACAGGCTTCCCAGGCTGTGATGCCTGACACTATTTTTAAAACTGTACCTTCAAGCCAGAAAAATAGTTCAGGATAACAGACAACCAAATCAGGAGCAGATCAGTAGAGTTTTAGTGACACAGTCGTTCCTCAGCAACACAACAGACCTGGGAGCAAAGGCCAAGCAGAATTGACACTGGAGATTCAAAGATGCACAGCAGGACATAAATCCACCTATAAACTATAAGCTCTAATTACAGCAGTGCTGAAACTTTGCTATTTAAAATTCACTAAACAAAATTTTCAGAATATTAGTGTGATCTCCTGGAAGGCTGAAGCTCTAATTGGAAAGCAATTGTCACAGAAGGACTCCAGCAAGAAACAGAGCCAGCACAGCACTGTAACCACAGCCAACTCAGGGGCAAGAAGAAACCTCAGCACCTCTTATCCTCTACCCTCAGCTCCTTTGTCAAAGAAAATGAGTTTTACTATCATATTTTGAAGAGGCAAAGGAAAGGCTCATCACCCAGTTTGACAGCTCTGACCCACAGCACCCTATGCCACCCAGTCCCTCTCCTTTGGACTCATTGGTAAAAAGCCACCCTCACCCCATGGCTACTCCTCCACTTACTCTTCTTTATCTCATTGATGTTACGTTTGTAGCACTCATCTCACTCACCCAGAAGTGAAGGACGCTGCTCCCCCCTGCTCTGTCCTGCTCTGCCACAGCTCCTGCCAGCGAACAGCCCAGGAAGCAGCACTGCGTAGCCAAGGCCAAGATGAATGCCAATGAAAATGAAACTACCACAACTGACCATAATGTCATGGATTCCAAACTGCAACATACTGCTGTGAAAACTACAGGAAATCTAATTCAACTGACATTTGCATTACTATTTCTCTGTGGCTACTTTCAGGGTTAAATGGTAAAAGGGTCTCTCAATATTTATCAGCTTATGGGAGTATTAGATATCGATATTCTCTGACTATGAGTGCACTAACAAACACATCCAAGCTATAAAAAAGGCTGTTGAACAGAAACATTGGTATTAGTCACTGACCTGTACAAATGAGGGTCCCAGCCCACATCTGCCCCATCTCTGTGATCACCCACTCATTCAGGGCATGCAGCAGAGTCTCTTCACAAGCACTCTGACCGCACAGCACAACACTGCAGAGAGTGCCAGGCTTCATCCACTGCACCCCAGAGTGACAGGGAGCAAGAACCACACCAAGAGGCATCCACCCTGTTGCAAGAGTCTAGTGAGAAATCTCTACTAAAAAACCACTGTCCAGGTTAAATGCAGAAACGGAATAATTTCTATTCTTGTACAAGTTCAGAGCACTCACTGGATTTGGAATCACAGACTAATACAACAGCAAGAAATTTAGTGAAAAAAAAAGACTCTTTTTCAAGAGCTGTTTCAAATTCATATGGCAGATTTCCCTCTCAGAAAGCAGCATATATACTGAGAAACCTCCAGATGCTAAAGACATTTTTTCTGTTAACAGCAGATCTGACTAAATAGGGGTGAGAGGGAAGGATGATGAAATTGCTTTTGCAGAGAGAATGTCATTAGCCTTATTTAGGAAGCAGTTTATGTTGGGTACAACCCTGTCTGATTCACATGAATTCTACTACTATTCAGATAGCTCATTTCACCATATAGAGCAATAAACAAATCCATGAAAATATGCTTATTAGTCTACTTAATATAATCAGAGAACCTTCACAAGTTTTATTGCTACAGAGCAATAAAACCAACCCAACCTACCAGGCTCAATCTCACCTCCATTAAGAGGACTCTGTCTCACTCATCCAAAAGGAACCCATGCTTTCCTCAGTGAGTTTGTATGGCAACAGAGCACTGGTGTCCCATGCTGTTAAAAGAAGACTTATACATCCACAAAGAAATAAAAACATCATAAGAAGAGCATCAACAGCTACTCTTCCATGCAAACAAAACTCAAACAGCTCAGGCACGTTGCAATCCAGCAGCAAGCCTGTGCAGGTCTCACTGCTGCAGGAACTCCAGCCGTGTTGCCACCCTCACCTCCCCTCTCTGACAGGCTGACACAGCAGGAAGCAGTGGCCATTGCAGCTGGAGCCAGGTGATGGCATCAAGCCTCAGCTGCGTGGGAGAACACAGACATTCCAAGTGCCTCAGCCAGGAACCAAGACTCCTAACTTGAGACAGCACTGAGAAGGGCAGGGAAGGGATGGGGCACTAAGCACCCTTCCCTGCTACAGGTGTTCTCAGTATGGAGATGCAGCTGGGGGCAGCTTGTAGCTTGTTCACACTCTAGAGTATTTCCTTCCTGAAGTTACTCAGTAAAAGTGGAAAGAGGACTAATTGCAGGGGTGGGGACAAATGAGCTTTGATGGAGCTTAAAAACTTATGTAGATTAGATGCTCATATGACTCCTGTAACAAGATGAGAATTCTTTCCAGAACCCCTTAAAACCAAAAGGTTTTGGGAAAAAATACAGCAGGGGCTAAATCCATTTATGAGGAAAAATCTGAATGCTGTCAAATATTAAGTAATGCAAAACATTAAGTGAGAGAGTAAGAAACTAGCAGAAAACTCAAGTTCTAAGTTGTGGTCATTCCCTTGTTGTGCTGTTCCCTAAAGTTATGCTCAGACTGTGGAGAAAAGGTGACTTTCCTGCCCTCTCCTTCACCCAGAATATTTCACATGGGGAATGACTCTTGAACACTCAAGGTGCACATCTGACTGATGGGAAGAGAAGCCAGTGATAGGACTCCTCACAGCAACAACTGAACAGTACACCCAAAGTCAGGAAAATTGGGAAAAGAAGAACACAAAAAAAAACTGTTAGAGGAAGGCAAATCCCTGGCACTGAAACAGCAGAGGAGCCTAAAAGTGGGCTATAATTACCAGAAGGTAACTGGGCCAGCACCACAGCAGGACACCTTTGATTTGGCTCCAAGTTGTCAAGAAGTGCAAGGAGCAGAGGGCTCAGGACCGTGGCCGGGCAGCACAGGACATGGCAGGGCAGAGGGCAGCTGTCCCTGCACAGCCCCACGGCAGCAGTGAAGTGCAGCCACACTGATGGGACTTCTTATAACCAGTTCAGCACAAACCCACCGTGAGTCTGACGGAAAGATCACGGCAGGGTGAGACAGTGCAGCTCAGGACTGGGGTACCAACAAGGGTAGCCCACAGCCAGGGCAGCTGTCAGGCAGCAGATGTCCCCAGGGACCATGCTGGAGAGGGAATGGCTGCATGGATGGGCAGGCCACCCTTCGGGAGATATCCACACCAAGGACATTTTCCAAGGGCATTCTTGTGATCACTGCTGCAGCAAGTCAACTCTCCCACAGTAACAATGAAAGAAATCCAGCTGCTGCCTGCCAGATTGCTACTAGACCAGCTCTGCATACATGGTTAAATGATGTCCAGTTAGAAATGGACTTCTCAGTATTTATAACCTAGTCTCTCTCTAGGAGAGACTAAACAGTTTGTCTAGTCCAGCTACACATGTGATGATCCAAAGCCCCACTTTAATCTGTTAGTACTGATTAAGCTCCATTTCCAAACATAGAATGGAACTTGAAAGAATTACATCCAAAGGACATGAAAAACTGTGCTAAATTCTGGTCCTGCCCTCTTTCCTTTCCATTTCTCCAGGTACAGGAAAAACTGACAAGTCCAAGGTAATTGCCTGCACCTCAGTCTGGCATGAGCAGCTGAGGGCTCACAGATGGCTGCTGCTTCATAATCACTGGGATCCACTTCCAGCCACAAGGGAAAGCAAGGGGAAAACAAAGTTAAACTTCAGCAGACCTGAGACCTGCAGCAAGGGCTTCAAACACTTCTAGTCTTGTTTTTTTAATAAGCAATGAATAGGTTAATCTGCTAGAAATCTGCATATAAAACATGATCTTTCTCCTTCATGACACATAAAATTAAAAATAAAGACACTTAGCACACTATCCAACATGGCTCTGGCTCAGCAGAAACCACAATCAGGGCAAAATGCCCAGTCTGCATAAAGATTTAAATTTATCAATAAAGCAACCTAAAAACTGTGGAGTGATGAAATGGAACATTTCCAAGAAGACTTGGTTTGTCATTTCTCCATATTGTTGGCATGAACATCACCACAGTGTTCAGTATGTAAGTCTAACTGATACACAATACACACACTTCCCAAAAAACACATTTCTTTTACTCTTAATGCTCTATTTTCTCCAACGACAACTTGGGAAGGTACACAGCTGTGGTTGAAATTGCTTTAATTGTCTTCAAACAGAATGTAATGTGCCAGTTTTCAGTTTTGCTGCACATCTGTAAATCAAATTGATTACTTCTAGTTATCATGCAAATCCTTTTGAGCTACCAAACTTTACCTTCTCACATTTTCATCTTATTAAAATATTAGAAAAAAAATATACCACAGAAAAACAACCGAAGTTCAAACCCACAAAAAACATCTCACTCTTCAGCAACTGTCTTGGTGGTTGAGTTTTGCCATTCAGTGACTGAACTTCACTGAAGTGTCAACACAGACCCACAGTGACACACGGAGGTGCTGTGTGTCAATCACAGTCTCTGCAAATGTGAGTCGTCCTGGGCACTGCACGTGTGAGGCAGCATCTGTCATTTCAGATTTTGTTTCTACCTTGCAATGAGCCCAAAGTGTGCAGCAAACACAGGACATGATGGGTTACTCAGCTTAGCTTGACACAGGTTTGTTTAATTCAGTAATATACCTGAGGCCCTTTGCTCACTAAGGTGGCTTGGATATACTGAATTTGACAGCTCTCCTCCCAGCATAGAAGTGAAAGATAATCCTAGAATACACTTCTTAACTGCTGAAGGAGTTTCATGCCCACAGTCATTTCCAGCTGTACTTCCCCTGGAAAGCTGTATGCTTTGTTTTCTTTCTTTTTGTTTGCTTCTCAGTACTCCTCTGCCATGAAAGTAACAGAAGTCACAGTATAACTGAAAATATGAGGCTGTATTTGGAACTTGCAGAATCTACAAAAACCCTAAACCAGAAAAGCCAAAGAAACACACTGATAAGCAGTATCTGAAATTCAGCAAGCCCATCTATGTGATTTGCATGACATGATTCATGAAGTAAACTCTTACATTATATAGCTGCAACCAATAATGCCACAACAGCCTGACTGTGGAGGAAAGCAGATTTCCCATGAGCCACAACTAACATGTGAAGACATTCTAGAGAAGGCACCTTTCTCTCAGAACACCTAACCAAGATGTGAATGTGAGTTATGAAAAGGGGCAGTGACTACATGGACAAATTCAGGCAAAAGAAAATACTGTTGATCATGCAAGTTTTGGAGCAAATTTTGAACAGAAGCAGAGTTCTGTTTCTGTGGATGCTCTGAGTTCGTGATGTGCAAGAGGCTGGCAGTCAGTCCCTAGCACACAACTATTCACATTTATTCCTTTCTTTTAAGAACAAAATATTAACTTGACTGACTTCACTGACTGATTATCCCAGAAGTCACAAGCTCTGACGTGCCTTTGCTCAGGGTGATCCTATCCAGAGGCTTACAAAATTACCTCACACCAGACCATCAAACATGGGCAGAGTGCTGTATATTGACCAAAGCTCTCAAGGTATGCTCAAGCTCAACACACTGACAGAAAGCAGGAAACTGTTCCTTCTCACAAACAATAGAGGCAGTTGCCTACCATAGAAACAAGCACTTGTGTTTGAGTATTTTCAGGTTATTCTGTCTTCTGCACCAATCTTCCCCAAATTAGCATCCCCTTCCTTTCCAAATAAATACCATTTATAGCCTCTGTGACCCTAAACCCAAACTGATGAACCCAAACCGATTGTTGGTGCAGAAATAGGTAAACTAATGTAGTCTTTGGAATAGAGTTCTTGATAAAGCAGGAAGCATGTTGGCTTTTGCATTTTTCTGTATTTGATTAAAAATCTTTGAACATTACAGACTGCTCAAGAAGATAGCACTGTCTAACCTGCTCTATCAGTTTGTCTCCCACGTTACACCCACTGCCAGTGCTGTCTGCTGGGGCTGCATTCAGCACTTGGACATGGATGTGTTGTTCCTACCTTTGTCCTTACAGCTCTTCCCCAAAATACTCTTACTTAGTGTCAGCCTTGAGGGCACCTCTACCTTCACTCTTACAGTCAGAAATCATGGGAAATATCTCTTGGTTATCCCTCTTGTACTGCATTCTCATTGAGAGACTTCAGTCTTGACTCAGATTTTTTAGGACTTGTTTTCATTCAGGTTATGAGCATCTCTTAAGATGTTCCACAGTACAGGGAGATCTGACGAGCAATTAAATTGTTCAGGGTATGACCCTTGTTCCAAGAAAATGAACTGCTGTTTGCCCAGGAAATTTTAATGGCTTCTGCTCTAGGTTAATGAAGCTTCCAATTGATAATATCCTGATAATTTAATAGCTTGGTTGATGTGAACATCGTGAACATAAATCATTGTCTTGGGTTGATACTTCTTGGTGGCCTTGGTGAAAAGAGAATGTCAAATCAATATTAAAAAAAAAACAACAAACAAATACAAACAAAAAACCAACCAACCAACCAACAAAACCCCACCCAAACAAAAAACCCCCAAACAATCAACCACATAAAACCCCCCAGGTAAACAATGATCCAGAAAAACCGAAACACCCACTGTCTTACCAAAACCAAAAAAAGACACCCCCCACAACTCAAAGTTGTTTTCAACAACAAATACATAATTCTTCCTTGCAGATGACCTACAAAAGAGTTTTTTAAATATGTCACACTATGCTAGTTTTTCCATTGACAGCTTATAAAAGAACAACCATAACATGTCCTTTCTGCTACAAAACCTCTCCCCTTTAACCCATATTTCCTTCAAGTGCTGGAATATGAAAAGCAGAAAATCTGATCCTTTCTGGCTTTGTTGGAGAGGTATTGAAGACCCAGATACTTGCAGCTGAGATGATGACACAAGAAAGCTGAATTTTTAAAACCAAAGTATTACTCATTGAAATAGAGTACGTACCATAAACCACCTGAAACCAGTTTGACTAAAAATGTTTCTTCCTTTTAGATAGATCAGTCAACACGTACCCAGGCATCCTAGCCTGACACTGATGATGTCCCCTATAAAAATAGAAGAACCCTTCCTTGTAAGCAGCAAAAAATTCAAAAAGCTTATGGTTTCCTTCTACTCCCAGCTCACCTTTGAATTCTACCAGTGGCTCTACACACTGGG
Source organism: Drymodes brunneopygia (assembly GCA_013400955.1). Lineage (NCBI taxonomy): Eukaryota > Metazoa > Chordata > Aves > Passeriformes > Petroicidae > Drymodes > Drymodes brunneopygia. The sequence continues at coordinate 159,285 of VZTZ01013642.1, forward strand.
CTGGCTGCTTTGCAGAGCTCCACAAAAGGCTACCAAATAAAAAGAAAATAGTTTGAATGCTTTTCGTATTTTCACATTTCTTTGTCCCAACAATGCAGCTCTGTCCTCTGGGAAGGAGCGTGCTGAGGCTGAACACAGAGTGTTATTCTCCCTCTCCATCCCATCCCATCCCATCCCATCCCATCCCATCCCCGGCCCTGCAGGGACAGCCGCAGCCCCGCCCCGCTGCAGCCCGGGACAAAGCCCCGGACAGACAGAACCTGCACCCACAGAGCCACGGCAGGGGGAAAACAGGGAGATCAAACCAGCACTGGTAACTGCAGCAATCCCAGCAGGGACTGGATTTCCTCTGCACCAAGGAGAGGGAGCTCCTGGGGGATTCGCCACTGTTTTCTTCACGAAACACCCCATTTTAAAGTTGACCAAAATATTTCCATTGAAATGTGCAGGTAGACTTTCAAAGACCAGCACATTTCTCTCCTGAAGAACAAGGAGTTTCCTAGAACTGTCTCACTGTCCTGATAAAATGCAGCCTTTGAATGATAAAGAGGTCTTAAACACTACTAAAACTTATCTCAGCCATGTTTCTTCTGCTGTTCATATTCCCTGTTGTTCACTGAATCCATACATGGCACTTTTGGACAAATTCTCTACATTCTGTGCTGTTTGGGACAAATTCCAGAAGACTTTGCAGAGGACTCCCACGAGGAAGCCAGACCTCAAAGCTCCCTGGAAGAAATCCTGAAAGATACAGACTTCTGGTATTACAAACCTTTTCTAATCACTAAACCATTCAAACTACAGATTCTTTGCATTCACGGGGAGTCTCCCAATGTGCAACTTTTACCAGAACAGATCAAGCACTTGAAACAAAACCGACATCTCAGCAGTGCAAGTGGGTCTTCTCCTTATTTTAATGTTTAGCACAAGCTGGGCCACAAACATTGCTTGCTGTGGAGCAACAGCAGCAGAAAAAACCTAAATCACTCTGACAGACAGGAGACACTTGATTTCATTCCCTCAGTGCCACAACACACAGCACAGCTTGCTGAGTGATTTTTTAAAAGCAAACTCCAGCAGCATCAGCAACAGCAACCAGACATGTAGAGCCTGGGTGTTCAGTGGTGACTCAGGGCTCTGCCCAGCAAAGCAGCCACATCCACAAGCCCAGCACAGCTGACATCCAAGAAAGGAGAAAGCCCCAGGACGGACGGTTCCAGAGGCAGGCAGCGAGTGAACCCCAGCAGCCCTGCAGTGGCCAAACACGCTGTACAGGCTGGCAGAGCCCAGACCCAGCCCTGCCAGGCTGAGCTCTGCCCGCACAAAGCAGGACCTTGTAACCCGACGCTGTAGTGCCCTGGGTGTCTTGGCAGGAGCCCCAAAAGTGTTTGAAAAAGCAACTGCAACCCTGAACAAGCAAGGCATCAAAGCGCTGCAGCACAGCCACCAATGCTGCTAAAAATACTTTATCCCTGACCCTGTCAGGAATACATCTCGAGACAGAGTCTAGTTTTCTAGAGAATAATAAAACCAAAAAGCAAAATAGCTCTGCTGGTAACCATCATGGAGGTTTATTTAAAAAAACAAGCAAAACCCCAACATACTCTTGGACAGAAAAACACCTCACATTTTATTTCAAGGGGAATACTGCTGAGTTGAAGGACATGATTTACACCTTTTCTAGAGCTCTGGGCCAAGGTGCAACCTCAAGACCCCTTCCTCTGCAACCTGTCAGAGGAGATCGTTAAGGCTCCTGATAAAGGCTAAGGAGTCAACTGCACACAAATCCAACCCATGCCCTGCTGAAGGTGGCACAGACACTTTGTGCACTGTGCAGTCCTGTGCGAGATGGATGAATACCTGTCACCTGGCTGGTATCCTGCAGTAGGTGCCCTGTACCAGTCAGGAACCAGAGAAAACCAGAAGTAGCTGTCAGACTGGAAATGGCAAAAAACCACACTGCAACTGCTCCATCCCTCCAGCAGGATGGACACGAGGCTGTCCCAGGGAGCAGGAGGAAACCACGTGCAGAGTCACAAAGCACAGGGTGCTGAACAGGTCCCAGGCGAGACCCAGGGAAAACACTTTAAGATGAGGCTTCTGTTTCATGCCTGGAGTAAGCACAGCAAACAGACACTGTATGTTTTGGGAAACCTTGGGGTGGTGGTCTAGACAATGTATTCTTCCAGGGAAGAAGTGAGAGAATGTCCTCACAGGGTACTGCCTTGCAGGTAGACAACTGTGTTCACTATCTATTCATAACAGATCTAGACTTAAAAAGAAAGTTTAAGAGATGTGAATTTATTCACTGAGCATGTTTTTGCACAGATTATGTTCTGTTAATTACTAATCAGCCTGGCTGGCTCTATCGTGGTCATTCAAGAAATGCAGAGGTGAACACAAGTCTAAGAGACACTCCACTGCATTTCCCTCACGGCTCCTAGGTCACAAACACAGATTAGCTACATGAGTGCACTCTCTGGATCTGTAATAACTATCTGCTGAGTACCAGTCTGACCTGATTATGACAATGCTGTTTCAGGAGAGGTCTGCTCTGTCATATGCTGTCTCAAGGGTGGCCCAGATGTACCCCCCAACACCAATCTACCAACCACTCCCACTGCTGAGTCCAACACTCACCCAGCAGCCCTGCTCAACAGCAGCACCTGCAATGACCTTCTTAAAGACAGGACAATGAAAAAAGGTGCAAGAACTGCAGAAATAGTTCAAAAAAACTGGTAGCAACAAGAGATGGGTTTAAAAAGGACAAGTCTTGTACTCCTCCTTCTGCCATCCACCAATGCCAAAACATGAGCTTGGTTTTCTGACTTAACTGCTACCTCACTTGGGCTTACAGTTTGGGGAAATAAATGCACTTCCAGTTTAGGTAGTGAGCACACCTTTTGTTCTGACAGCAGTCCCTATCAGCTGATCAGTAACTATGACCAGTTTTTAAAGGGAAACTTGTCCTATCTTCTTGCTCAGCAAGAGCACAAGTAGTTCCAGGACTTACATGCTCTAAATTCATACTTGGAATGGGAATCTTTGCAGAAGCCACCATAGTGGATAACTTGCTGATAACCATACAATTAATCAGAATTATCATATTATTCCTTCCCTTCACATTGTTTTAAGCTTTTATTCTGCTGAGTATTTGGAAGGCAATTGCTTTCTTGTGACCACTGCTTTTTTTTTTTCTTCATTAAAATTTAAAATTTTCACCTGTCTCAGTCTAGGTTAACTCAAAGCATGTTCTAAAAAATTTGGTAAAAATTATTTCCAGAGGCTATGATCTAAGTCAAGTTGGTACATTTCTAAGGTTTACTGTAATAATGCATTGAACCCAAGACACATTCATTCATTTTTAGTCTCAACTCACCACATAGGCTCTGCCTAATGATGATGGTCTTGATGAGCACTCAGATGGACAGTAAGGTCCCACAGATTGGGTCACCCCCCCAAATCACCATTAAACAGCATTCACAGGGCAGACCACTGCCAGCCTGGCTGGGACAGCAGTCACTAACTGCCCACCAGGACAGCATGCTGCCAAAACCCCACCTGCACCCACGACAGCTCCCTGTGCACACAAATGCTCTCTGCACAGGCTGCTCCAAAAGGCTTTGGGCAGCCTGGCAGTGCCATGGACACAACCCAAACTAACAAACATACAAACCCCATCCTGGGGCAAGAGTGAAGTTTGCTGCTATGGCAATTAGCTCATAGTACTTCCATCCCTTCTAATCAATATCTTAGAAACCAAATGGCAAAGGCAGGGTTTTCCTTGGCCCATGGATGCTCCTTCCCCCAGGCAGCACCTGTCCAGCTGTCCCAGCTCTGCATCGCTGCCGTGCTCACAGAGCCATTCCCAGACCTTTCAGTAACATCACTCAGGATAAGTGAACAGTTCCAGTAGGGGATGTCTCACTAACCCAGCTCACTGGAACTAGTGTCTGGCAACTCAAGAGTACAGTTGGAGCTCCACAGCAAATCCCACCAAAAGCACCATCTCTCTTTTCCAGCTGTGCAATCCTTGGCATTGCTCTCACGGAGGCAATCATGCACAAACACAGCAAGGGCTGACAGGCAGCACTCGCTGTCCTGTCTGCCCCACAACTCTCCCCATCCCAAAAACTGGCCTCAAAGTAGGCAATAAAACTTTTCCAAAAGTACCTAGTTGTTTTCAGCTTCCTGACTGGAGTATTCCCACACATTTTTAATGACAACTGTCACTGGTAAGCTGAAAACAGCTGCTGTAAGACAATGAAGAGTACCCACAGAGGACAACACAACCTCACCTAGAAGACAGTCCAGAGCAGTGCATGAAAATACCCCCTCATAAGCAACTCAGCTGAATAATTGCTGAAGAGTGTCTCAAGTTGTTAAAAATAGAATCAATTTCTGCATTGGCAGATGGAGTTTCAGTCAAAATATCCACTGAGCCACTCGAATAATTAAGTGTTCTTCCTCCATGGCATAACAAAGTAGCTAAAGTAATTTACTGCCTTTTCTAAAAAACGTGACAGAAATACTGTTTGATAATTTTTCAGCAAAGAAATGAACAACAATAAGGTTTAGAGCACTGAGCAGCAAGCCTCTAGCTGAAATGCTGCCAAAGTCATCAACACCATTCTCTACATACAAGCTATTTAATCTCTCAGGTAATGACCTCCTGGAACAGAAAAGTCATTTAATCTAGAAATCAGGTTTACTCAGAAGTAAGCAGAAAGAACTCTAGACCGGGGATCCTCAGTGACCAGAAAGACAGAGTAAGACAGAGGGACAGAGAGCAGATGCACAGTGAGGTTTTTAAAAAGTGTATGTATGTACGGTTTTTGAACAGCTACATGTAAAATGCAGCACACACAGACTGCACAGTACCTAGTGCAGGCACTTCCTTAGTTAAAAGCAGAACCTCATTGACATTTATCCCTTCCATTACCCTGTTTCCACCAACATATACATTTAACCAGGATCAAAAGGATACAATTTCGATACTTAACAACGGTAAAACAATAAACATTTAGCTGACTAAATCCCAGCAGCTCTCCAGTGACACCTGCAGCAAGGTCCACTCTCTGCGTTTTCTGAGCAGTAGTAGCAAGTTCCATATTTCCCGAATTTTATCATTAGGATAACATGAAATGTAGCACAGTCTTGAATTTTAAATAGCTAACAAAATAATTAAGTCTAGGCTCATGTAAAATGAGCTCTTTCAATCTTCACAGTTCTCCTGCCTCCATCAATACAGAGGGGTGATAAACCCAATGGCACAGGCTGAAAGTGAAATACTAAAGTTGACCTACTGTCCCTCACAGTTCACCATAGTTTTTCCCACACAATGAATGAAGCACTCTCATGGTACTTTACATAAGAAAACTCTCGAAGACTATGTAGAAATTAAGTAGTGAAGAACTAGAAAATATCAACGTATCTCAATGGTTTTGAGAACAGCTGTGATGGAAGAACAAGTGCCCCCTCAAACCAGACAGCCACAATCTCTGCATGGGAAGGATTTCCCTTTAAAGCAGATGTTTATATTACATTCAGTGTGAAAAACAACTGATGAGTTCTAAAACCAAAAACCTGCAGCAACCAGCTTTCTGGTTTAGCTGGCCAACCACACCACAGGCATTTGCTTGAAGAAACCTGTAGCACTGAGGCCACAGAGCTCTGTGGTGCCCAGGCCTTGCCAGAATTCCATGTGGTGTTGGAGGGGAACACCAATCCATGGACTCCTCATCTGGGCCTGCAAAAACCAGGAGATTCAGCCATGCTACGTGCACTATGACTGAACTGCAGTGGCCAAGGGAAACTCCTTGCCCGGCAGTTTGTGACTCAATTATTTAAATCTACAATAGCACAATGACTCCTTTGCACAGTTTAGCTTTTTTGCTCTCTACTGGCATGAAAAGCAGCATTTTCTTCCTCCTCTTTACTTTTCACGCAAACTAGTAAAATCCTATATTCTTTTTGGTGGGCAGAAAATAAATGTTAGTCCCTCCACACTGATGACCTTTGGGCACCAGTTCTGCACCAATATTGCACGTGCTTTGCAGTTCAGGCTCCAGTGAAACACCGCTCAACCTGAAACTCTATTTCCTCTGCTCCTCCTGCCAATGTCAGCAGGCTGAGATAATTTTTTTCAGATGATAGAAATATTTCTTTCCCCTGTAAGTTTTCATTCACCACCAACAGGACCCTGGGACCTCTCACACCACAGTGTAGGCAGTGGGTCTCAGGGCACTGAACAAGCACAAACTGTGCCTGCACAAAGGCCATCCTGTGCTAACTGAAGCACTCCTTCAAATTTCCTTTTCTTTGGGAGAAGTTAGTGATTCCAGAATGGAGATTTTTACTAGTTACAGACTTTCCAAACATGACTTCAGTGTTCACAGGCTTCGAAGAGTTAAGTAAGCCCACAAAATGTACAGATAACACAGAGAAAATATTTTTCTGCAGTTGAACATTTACCAAGGGCACTGCAGGAAAAAGCTCAACAAAACCCCTCTTGTAGCAAAACTTCACTTTGCAGGTGATCTTGGATTCCATTCTTGCTAAGTGTGTGCCCTTTGAATGCCCTATCACCAAGCTCTAACAACAGCACTTATAATATGCTGCTGAAACATTTTATTACTCATATTTCAAATCCAAATACAATTTTCTATTTCATGCATACTAAAACCTCCACAGCAAATCTTTGAAGGACAAGAACCTTGCTTCCTTAGCAATTCTTCCTGTCTATTTTAAATTGTCTCAAAGCTGAGAACTCAAGAAGGGAATGTTTTCTATGCTGAACTCTCTATTCAAATACCTGTTGATCTCAGGGAGATATAAACTGTGTCTCAAGTTAGGAAAAAACCAAACCAAACAAACAAAACCAACAACCACAAAACCAACCAACCACCCAAAATCAAAAAAACATCTTGCTCCTTTACTTTTCCTGCCCATAGGAAAAGGTTGTTGTAAGGTGAGCAAGTCAGCTCCCTCCACTTTGGGAACACTGAGCAGATACGACTGAAAGAACGGGCAAATCTCATCTTTGAACAACCAAAATTCTGTGAATGAAACCTCAACCATTCTCTTCTCTGCTCAAACACAACTGTTTACAATTATCTCTGATAAGAATTATTTTGGAGGCCATTGTCCCATTCTTTGTCACAAGAGAGAGTCCCAAACTGGATACAATGTAAATGTTGAGAACTAACTCCTGTTGTGCTCATTATTTCATTTCCCCTGAACTTCCAAGGCCCTCCTCCAGCATAAGGGCTTTTCTGTCCCTTCTGGAAAGGACCTAGTTTGCATGTGCATCTTTATCACTGACTGTCACATCCAGAACAGAAAGACTTGCAAAACGAGAGCAAACTCCTCTCTGTCCCTGAAGAAGTACTGGCTGAGGAAAACATCAGCTGGTTTGTCAGAAGGAATTGAGGGGAAAGGGGCAAATTCTACACAAGCCAAAACCTCTACAAAGGACCCCTAAAGGTAACTAATTCAGAGTAGAGATGCCAACATTTATAATGCTTCTTCTGATCCCTGATGGGAGGAAATTCCAATTGTTATTGCCATCCAGCCACATTTAAGCACCTATTATAAAGTATGATGATCTTCTGTAAACTGCCGTAAGCTGCAGAATTTCATTATTACAAGGAAAGATGCATTTAGGTAAGCTGCATTCCCCCACAGTCTGTGTTTACAGCCTTTTACATTGTAAGTCTATTTGGCAATGAGCCATTACATGCAATTTGTCAGACTCCCACCTGGCGTGGATAGGGCTGATTGCCTGGATTATTAGAAATGCTTTCTTCACAAAGAGAAGTTCCCAAATCCTATCTCTAACATCTCTGCAGGGGTAGTTTTATAGACCCTGTTAATTACCAATGTGAAAGAGGCTTCAAGTCTATTTTACTTCCTCACTGTCATGGCATTCATGGAGCTGTTACACTGACAGAACAAACTCCTCAGGAAACCTGATATTCCAGCTTGTTCAATCAGAGCACCTGAAGCCCATTTTCCTTTTGTAAGATGAATGTAATAGCTCTGTAACATTTTCCCTGAAGTTCCTCTGAGCAAGATGATGCAGTGAAGCTTCTTGAGAACCCATTTTGCCTAGAAAAGTTCACAGCGTTTCTAGTCACTCATTCACACCAGCATTACCAGCAATGCTCTGAGACCTGTTTGCATGTTGCCACTTCTCAGCTTTGTGTACACAAGCCTTTTGCCCTGTGCAAAATATCTGTAGGAACAGATTCAAACCCAAGTAATGTGAGGAGCAATACACTGCAATGCTCCAGTTGGCTTGTCTGTAACAGGGTACTCAAACGGCCAACACAAGCAAACCCAATGCTACCTTTCCCTTAGAAGCAACAGGAAATTTCTGAATAACTGCCCTTGCACTGACTGTGACAAGTTAATGCCCTGCATGACCCAAGGGAGGGCACACACCTGAGTTATGGTGAGGTGTGCCTGGGACAGAATTGCAGCACACCACAGAGGCTGCAGTGAAAGTGAGCAACCTTCTGTCAGATGCCCCCAGCAGTAAGTTGCATCACATCTATCAGGAGAAAAAAGTTAATTTAAAGGTAACCCACAGAGCTACCAATGTGGTAACAAATATGTCCCTGTAGCTCAGAAGGTCCCATTAGATCCAACTACCCCACTGGCCTTGTTCAGCCATGGGTGTGACAATGCCACTCCAGTTCCACAAGCAGGGCAAATTTGAAGAGCCACAGGAAAACTGCGTGCCTGCTGCTCTGTAAAACATAAGAATCATGTTTTACATTATCTGATGCATGTTGAAATGCATCAGATTTCTGGTTCCTCTTACTTCTAACTTTTCCCCACTATTTAGTGTAGCCAAGCTACACTGGATGTCTGCCCTAAGGACAGTTTTACTGAGAACTCTGTGAGAGCTACTACTTCGTAGAGAGCAGCTACACTCTGTGATATTTTATCTGCCTGAGATTACACACAACTCAAGAGGTAAGAGACCTGAAAAAGCTGGGGCAACACTGCAGAGAGAAGTTTTTATACCTGTGTCAGTGACAAGCAGAAATGCAGCCTATGCTGTCAAACACAGTCACCCCCTGTCACCTTCACACAGGTGAGCTTCTTTTAGCTCAGCTATTCCCAGGCTATTTCAACATTACACACTGAAGTTCCTCTCCCATAAATAAGCTACACACACACCAGTGGCAACACAGAGACAGATCAGATGCTGATAAATCCAGACTGTACTTGAGAGCAAAAGAGTTTGGCCTGAAATTATTAATATTTTAATGTGCTGGTTAAATGAATGGAATATCAATTACAGTTCCTAAAAAGTACTTTTTTTGACCTCTTCTCTCTTTAAATTGAACTTGGCTCACTGGAATCTTTCCCAGGAAGGGAGTACCTTTAAAATAAGGGGATGATAACTTAGAAAAACGTCCTCAAATACAGTTCAATTTGTCTCCATTATTTTCCTTTCATAAACCCAGCTAAAACATCAGGACAAATTCAAGTTGAGTAACAGCTGGATACAGTTTTGTACTGTCACCCCAACAGTGAGGGATTTCTCCAAATGCAACGCATCAGCAACAGCACTTCTTGAGATCTTGGGCAACAGTAACTGCAGGGCCTCCAAGGACTAACAAACCGTACAAGATAGAGAGCAGTTTAAACAAAATACTTTGAAAACACTTTGGATACTTACAGAGGAAGGGAAAACATGGAAAAAAAAAAAAAAAAAGAAAGGCATGGAGACCTCACACACAACCAGAAGATGACAAAGTGAAAAAACCAGATCTGGCCAGGGGAAGATATCTGTTGAACCACCCAAAAAAACCATCAAGTATTTTGCCTTTAAGTCTTAACAGTAAAGGCACAATAAATGATGACTCAAATTTTTAATAGTTACAGACATTTAAGTTGGAAAACTAACACAGAACTTAAGCAGTAATCCACAAATAATAAACAGCAATTTGGCATATGTGAAATAAGAAGTAATACTTGAAGGTAGGTCTGTGTAAAACTTTCTGAAATTCCTGATACAAACTGGTTATCAAATGCAAACATTTCACGAATTAAGATACAGTTAAGTGCTTATACACCCCTCTCCAGAAAAGTATTTCAAAATAGGATAGCCATTATGTAAATAAGAGAAAGGCAATAACCTCATTCATAGAAGGAAGATGGGGACTGGGAAAGCTGGAATTATTTGACAGAAACCATGCAGTGCAAAGAGCCCCGTGGAAAGGGAAACCAGCTCTTGGAGATTAAAGCCTGGATCATGAGTCCATATTTCTCCTTCCTGCATGAAGTCCTACTTTTTCTTTGCTCAAGTTTTATAAGCACTGGTGGCAGCATTTTTCAGTTTATAGCTCTCAAATCTGAACAATCCTACTCTATTTGAAGCCTCCACCATTAAATGTGATTAGAAACTGCAATTTTGACCTTGCAGCTGCATAACACAGGCACACCATAAAATAATGCCCAACTTCACACATGACACACCCTGCGAGCAGGTGCTCCAGGTCCCACAAAAGGATTTGCCAACTCTGAAGCCTAAGTCAGCATCCATAAAAGAACCAAGGTTTTCACACAAGAAACACTAATAAAGTTCTGTTTTATTTTTACACCGTCTGGCAGTCATTGCATTTCGGTGATAAAGATATCAGCAAAATTATACATATTTTCTATGCTTTCTTTCCAGCAGATGAAAGGTGCTTTGTAGCTCCATTTGCCTCTCTTCCCCCAAGAATTCCAACACACAGGGACTTCCCAGCCCCATCTACAGTGCAGCGAGGAGACAGGGAGATGCAGTTCTCATCCTACATCCAAACTGAGATCAACATAATCCCTTCCAATTGTTCACACAACTGCATTTTTTATTTTGATAAACACAGACCAAGCTCTCCTTTTCTCCTTCAGTTCACCATACTGTAAGAGTTGTGCAACTTCTACAATTAAAACACGTAAGTTAAGAATACATCAGGGCCAGACAATTGTTGAAAGTAGATTTGACACAATCAGAGCTAATGCAGTGCAAGACACAATTGTGTCAGACAACACAAAAATGGGGAGAGCCAGAAAAACAAATTGAAAACAGTTCTTCTATTGTAAAAAATCAGTGCAAACTTTTTTCCAAATCACCCTGCCCACCTAGATAGACAAGGATTAAAACTGAATTATCCAAATGAGTTCATTTTAAACTATTTTGGCTGCCCTACATAAATAAAGCTTAGATGCAAAGTTCATCACTAACTAGATCAAGTCTCTTTTGAGGGGAAGATTAAACTCCAGAGTGTCTGTGGAGACCTCTACTGCTTGTAGACACAGCTTGACAGGTAACAAGGCAAACCCTTTCACTTCTCCCTTAAAATGGCCACATCAGTTCCTTTAAGATGAGGAGATACTACAAAAAAATTACAAATAAACTAGAAAGATACCACATTATTGTAAAGCTGTAGCTTTTCCCAAGACGGTTTGCAGGATGTGAATTCTGACCTATTTTAAATGCTGACAACAGCATTTTAGAATTCTGATGACTACATTTTAAAACCTTTACAATACACGCACGAGGTAGGGGGAGGACAAAGAAGAAGAGCTTAAATGTAAAGTGAAAATTCAGCTAGTCTTTTAAGAGTCCAACACTGTAACTCCTACATCCAGAGCCAAGTCTGATCATTGGGATGGTGCGATGTACAAACAGGGCTGTGCTGGCAGCTCTAGAACTGTTCCTACCTGCAGTGTCCTACACAGCCTCGCTTTTATTCATGGATGGATTTTTCCAAATGTTTTTCCAACTACATGCATTGGGTTGATTCAGTGACAAACTGCAAGACTACATGGATTAACTATTTTTTCTCTTAAGGCAGCTTCCTGAAACAAATTCGAACACTTTCAATTATTAAACAGCCAAACCTGTACACGGCAACTCCTTTGTTCTGAAGCCCCGTGTTGCCAGTGAGGGCCATTGAGCCTGCACAG
>VZTZ01013642.1:172161-198564 GCA_013400955.1 Drymodes brunneopygia
GTCACACCTGAGCCTGAGCACCCCACTGCCGTCACACCTGAGCCTGAGCACCCCATTGCTGTCACACCTGAGCCTGAGCACCCCACTGCCGTCACACCTGAGCCTGAGCACCCCACTGCCGTCACACCTGCGCCTGAGCCAGACCACCCCAGCACCTGTTCCTATCACTGACTGCAGTGGAATTTCACAGATCATCTCATTCCACCCCACTGCTGTGGGCAGGTACACCTTCCACCAGACCAGGTTGCTCCAAGCCCCATCTAACCTGACCATGAACTCTTCCAGATTTGGGGTATATCAAAGCCTTTCACATTTAAGGATCACCAGAAAATCACATATTCAAAAGATGCCATCTCCTCCTAAGAAAATTCTCATCAAGTTCACAAATGAAGTTGATTGAGAGGAAAAGAGAAGCCTACATCCCTTACTGCAGCACCTTGGCTGCTGACAGGGACTGCAGCCACCATCAGCACAGCTTCGCCTCTCTCAGTCCCAAATACTGCTACCCCAGGCCTCCATGTATGCTTTAGTATAGGCAGTCTTACTTTGGGTAAGACTCACCTGTCCTGCCCACATTCAGTGCTGGCAGAAAGTGGGACATGGGCTGCCTACAGTAAAAATTATTTCCGTTTTTCCAGGGACCATATTTCTATTCCTGGCCAGCACCAGTTCGCTGCTCGAGTACAGCAGATTTCCACTTCTCATCAGGAAACTCATAGCATTCGCACAGCTGTAAAATATTTGAACATGCCCCAGTAAAATATCCTTCCTTCCTGCACACCATTTGGAACTGGGAGATTAGATTAGCTCTTTTATTAAGGACTTCCACCTGCAAACTGCACAAGGCAGATAAACACACCCAGCAGTGCCACAACCCTGCCTGATCCCAGCACCCTGGCAGAGAGTCACGGTACCACTCAACGTCTCTCCTCTCTGTCGCCCACTTCCTATATGGGCTACTGCAAAGGAAAAGCCCAAGTTTTATAATTTTAACATTAATTTCCAACTAAATTACACTTTGAATTTCTACATAACTGTTTCAGAAAGCACTCATGACAACTTTGCAAAAAGGATGACAAGTAAGATACATATCACAGTCAAATCTACAATTAGAAATGACTTTAAATGTTTTTGAGTTGCCATAGAATTTGGTATTAGCACAGTAACCATCATAGACCATGTTGGTACAGTGAACAACAGGCAAGCAAAACATTAAATTTGGTGATATCCCCACCATTAAAGACAATAGGGATAAAGATGGTTCAAGCCCCTTTCCCAATGGCTCAAAATCATGATTTTACTGCAACTGACCCCAATCCTAAGAGATTTGGGGATGATTTTGAATGGTATTCTAGTGTGGAAGATGCAGACCAGTCAAAAACATCAGAGACACATCTGCAGTGGCCCTGCCACCTGCTGCAGCACACACCTATCTCCAGGGCTTGCTCTATCGTGGCTGAACCACCTCAGCAGAAGATGTAGCACTGAGTTTCAACAGCACTGCCTACAGAAGCTTACATTTTTAGTCTTATAATTAAGCAACCAAGTAAACTCCCAGTGAAGGACACCAGTTGGCAATAACACCTCCACCCTGCCCAGAACAACATCAGCAACTGTAGGACCTGAGGAACACTGGAAGGGTGAGAGCAACCTGAGGGAAAGGATTATAAAATAAGAAGCGTGTGTATAACATTTTAACACCAACAATACTTCTTCTTCTGTAAAAATTTATATCCAGACTAATAATGACAAGACCCTTCACATTTCAGTTATACTAAAATTAAATTCTTGGCTCTCCTCATACAGAGTGTGTGTGTATATCCTTTGCCCACAAACAAGACTTTGAGCCTAATGCCCCTCTCTGCTGCACAAAGGTCACTGCCCCCAGAGAGGGGAAGCAGTGCCAGGTGCAGAATGGGCTTCTGGGGCAATTACATGTGGGAAGATTAATTTCTGAGCTTGTGAAATAGCCCTCAGCCTACTTCTGATTTATCTCAACTTGCAATTAAGCAACCCTAGTGAACTGCCAGTATCTTATCTTGCTGCAAGACACAACCAGTGCAACCCCATCACCCTGCACAGCACGAATGTCGGGCTGACTTTTCTGCTGGGAGCAGGGTGGCACAGGTCACAATGACACAATCCCATTCAGATATGCTGGGAGCCCAGATCTGCAGCTCCAGGGGTGTACAGCACCACTTTTAAGAAAGACATTTATTCCTGTTATCCTGAAATGCTCCTTGTGCACTGTCCATCGAGGTTCCTGTACACCTGGCTGACAGGGTACAGGTAGTTCCTGCTTCACCCTCCCAAATGAGAACAAGTTCTCCCTTCATAGGAACTGTGCAACTTGGTGCTGGTTGAACATGACTCAGCTGCAGATGCTGAAAGTGAAGTAATTTTTAGCATTTCCAGTCCCTTACAGCCAAAACTACAAAAAGTTTTACTTCAATTAGTTACAAAAAAAAAAATTACCAAATGCTTACCACGAATGTAAGCTGAACGGGAGAGCCAACACTAGAGTATGGTGCTAAGATTGCTTGCTCTTTGGGGAAATGGGTTAAAGTCAAAGCTATCTTTTAGGGATCCAGGACATACTGTTCACAGCCACAGCAGCCTTTCCACATAGTTTTAATATTATAAAAAACTCTTTTGCCTTTTCACAGGTCGTTGTCCCAGGTGTATTGCATGGTGTTTAGGACAGAAGAATTTGCAAAAAGTTTCTGGCAAATAAGTTACCACTAAGACTATTTACAGGTGGAGAAAAACTGTTCATTCTTTCACAGCTGTGCTACATATACTGAAAGGGTGGCATCTCACTGTCTCCTCTATGTTATCTTGCAGTGTGCAGACCAGTGTGAGCACTTGGAAAGAGTCAGGATAAGTAATTAAGGAAAGTAATCTTATTGTTGGTAGGTTTTTGATACTCATGGGATCAACATCATCTGAAAAATACTGATGCAGCTGCAAGCTGAAGACTGTGAACTTATGCCAAAAGTACATGTACTCATTTTCTAAAATGTGGACATTAACAGAGTTATAGATTTAAGTTGATAACCAAAATCCAAAGATACTTGAAATATTGATGAAAACTTACTGTCAGAACTGTCAAGTGGATGAGGACATGTGAAGTTCTGTCAGGATACAGTAGGACTTAAGTGAGTGGAGCCTTGAAAAGCTGCTCTATGAGAATCCCACCACAGGACAGTAAATCCTTTCTCTCATCATTCCTGTAGCCCTAAGACAAGCAAATGGCAACCTGGAAACGTCTGGGCCTACGGAGGAAAAAAGATGCAAATCCACCAAACGATTTTATACTAAATTAATCTAAGTTGGTCTGTCTTCTCAGTGATGCCAGAAGGTGTCAGACAAGGGCTTCCACCTAACATTCCAAACCAATTCCCTGTCCAGAAGCTGGACTGAATAACCTCCCCTCCCTACAGCCATGCTCCAACACCAACACTGGTGTCATGCCCAGGTGACAGCAAACAGCACAGGGACCTCAGCAGTAAAAATCCCAATGAATGAGGTTCCACAAGGCCAGGTGCTGGGTCCTGCATGTGGGTCACAGGCATGGACACAAATGCTCACCAGAGTACCAGTAATTTCATATCTCTCAAACATCAATATTGTTCTGGTCTTGACACAAAATTAATTACCCCACAAAAAGTTCTGTAAGTACATGAGACCTAAATGAGACCCATGCAGACTCAATCATTTTCAAACGACCACAATCCTGATTTTCTCAGCTCAGTGGGTTGCCTCTAAAAGAAAAGATCTATGAAAAAATATTTAAGCTGCTTGAAATAAAAGACCAAGTGAAATATCTCAGTAAGATTTTAATTATTACATTTTCAATGCTCTATGACAATCTCATTTTCAGCTTCTATACAAAGCCTAACAACATGTGGCAGGATTATTACACATGCAAATATATGTAAATGAGGTATTCAGAAAAATCTGATCTGTTGTTTTGGGATAACATTTTGCCCTTCTATTTCAACAACAAATTGAGAAACCAGAGAATAGAACAATACTGTGAACTAAAAACATTTTTCTGTGCAGAGGATTATCAAGAATTTATTCACCCTTACGCCACAAAGTACTCAATGTCCTTAATTCCCACTGGGAGTGGAGGACCTCAGCACCACAGAATCAGGCTCATCCAAAACTCATTACTCTGCAGAACCATACAAACACGAGTTAACACAACATCAGTCTGTTTACAAGCAGAGTTACAACAGCACCAGAGTCTTTCCACCTTTACCTGAAAGGGACTATCCTAGCCCTTGCTGCAGGCTTAACCCTGTTCTTCACATAAACCAGTGCTTAAAGCAGAGATTGTATTATGCTTTTGTTGTATGGTAAGAGAACCTCTAAATTCTCTGAACAGCCTGAACAGGCAGCTCTGTTGCCCCCGAGAGCCCCAGTGCCAGTGCAGTAACACTTCAGCCTGGCCCCAGCACCCAGGGTGCAACCTTGGCCCAGGGGCTTTGCAGAACAGACAAGAAATAAAGACTTTTGTCTCCAAAACTTTGCACCATCCACACACAAAACATGAGCAGGGATGAAAAATACCAACACCTAACCAACCCACCCCACTTCAGTTAGCAATACAATGTTTTGAGGAGATCACCCTCCTAAGCTTTCTGGCAGTGTGTTTAATGGGGTTATAGACATGAAAAGGAAAGTGTAGGTGTATTTAATCAGGAGACAGCAGGAAACTGACCCTGTCACGTGAAATAAGCAGGCTGGGAAAAGAGGAAGCTCCTGAAAAAGGAAGAGTGAGGCCTAACAAGACATCTGACATGCCAGAAACTCCAGATCACGAGTGAAAGACAGACATTGGCTACAACTATTTTTGAAAATGCAACATAAATGACAAAACAGCGCCCAGCACATGAAGAAAGATGACCTTCATCTGGTTCATATAGCTGGAAAAAAGACACCAGGAAAAAAAGGGGTGAAAAAATGGTGACGGCATATGAGCTTTCAGAAGTTTAAACAGTCCAAGACAGAACAGAGGCAAGACAAAATAATACCAATACCATACCTGTTTAGCACCTTTTCCTTGCACACAGCACTCTGCAGGTGACACAGGCAGAAGGGGACTCTGAGGAGCAGGCTGGAGAACACAGAGCTTCCCTGCTCTGAGCCCTGCCATTCCACAGCTGCCCCATGGGGCGGCCTGAGTTTCTTAAGTCTACCAAGGAATTTAATTACAAAATTTCCTTTTGCACTTTTGCAATTTATGTCGAGGACATGGCCAGGCTGATAAAGTTAAGGGGTTTTTTCCATTTCCAAACTATTCAGACACAGCACCTACTGTTAAAAAGCAAATGTAACATTATTGGGCAGGACCAACCCAATAAGCAAATAAATCACAAGCTTTAGCCAAACTCAACACAGCATTTGTGTAGGCAGCATCAAGCATAAACTCAAATCACTGTGCAGCCTCACACAGAAGGATGAAGTTCAGGGCTTGACTCCACAAAACATGGAAGATACAGAAATAGTCTGGATGTGTTTAACAGGTCTTAAGCTTCAGTAGTAAGCTAGACTGAAGCACATGAGCTCCTGATCATCCATGCCTGACAAACAGCTCTGCAACAGGTAACACTCCTGCCATTCCAGTAAGAAGCATGGACAATTTCACATTAGGCAGCCCACAAAAGCACATAGAATAATACTCTGATAAAATAAGCCTCTGATAAAATATAACTGAAGGCTAATTTCTCAGCAATCCGAGTCTGCTGACTTCCTACATCTACTCACAGCAAAACCTTCAGCAGTCACAGTTAAATCTTACAAGCAGTAAGGGTGCGTGGCACACAAGGGTGTGCAGTGCCTGCAGCTCCCTGACTGAGCCCATCACCTCCCACTTCAACATCCTAGTGAGCAGGTACAGAGCATGTGAAGCAAACAAAATGTTCATTATTCTTACTAAGTGACATAAATCTGAATACTGGGAGGATAACAAAGAAAGGAAGGAAAGCAGAGCAGGAATTTCTGCCACAAGAACAGTGCCAGCACAGTGACAGAGGTGACATCAGGGCATGGGCACAGCCCTGTGCAGTTCAACACCTGTTACCTGACAGGGCAGAGGAACCCCAGAACCACTGGCACACATCCAACACCAACAGGAACAGGCCGTGTCACAACTGGGGGAGGTACCAGCAAAGCAAACAATGACAGAAGACAGGAATCTGAAAACAGAGTCGTATTGCTTGACTACAAAGCCTATGTTATGTAGTTCTTGTCATTATTAAATCACAGCTTTTCCATTCTATGCGTTGTTTCTCTATTCCTTGTAGCTTGTGTAGCCCATATGTTCACAACAGATGGATCAATGCCGTAATTCAGTGACATTTCTCTAATAATAGATAGATTTATGAAATTCTTAAATAATTTCAAAGCAAATACTCCTTGCTGAGGCAAGGTGAGTCAGTGTAGCTTCACTGTCAGCAGCGAACACCAAAACCAAGGAAGTGAAATTGGTGTGGTTTTATTAAAAGGAAAAGGTCAAAATTTTATTTCAAAGATAAGACCACAAAAAGCTGAAGGAGACAAATAGGCAAAGTCTTGAGAAAGTGAGCACAAAACAACAAAAAAAAATTAGTGAAAGTTAGATGTAGAGACAACCCATACAGGCTTGGTAGAACCTGGGGTCCAGAGGACTCTCAACCCTGATGACTGAGCCTTATCTGCCAGACACTTAAACAAATTATTTCCATTTCTTAAGCTTCATTATGTAATCTAGTCTCAGTGAGGTTAAATAAAATAGGAGAATTTAGGGTTCAAGTAACACTGTGTGAAACGACTTCAGATATGTCATAAGTTAAAGTCAGTGTTTAAAGTTTCAATTTATACCAAACCTTAGGTTTGCTCTAATGATTTCAGATTTTTCCTGACTCTTTACTAATTCTCATTTGAAGTGTGTTTTTCCAATACAAACTGTTAAATGAAGAATTAGTTCTTGCAACTTAAAAACTCATTAATTTAGTCATAAATTCCAGCAGTGTGGCAGCCTGAATGCTAAGCTGGCTTCTCTAATGAAAACAACACTGACATCTGCTATAAGGGTGATATACCAAATGACTGCATTATACTTCACCATTTCACCAAATCACAAACCAAGAAGCTCTGCTAATAATCATATCAATGATTTAAAATTTACGTGGAGCTGATTTACGAATTCATTACATCTTCATACTGAAAATCCAGTAAAAGCTGCTATATATTATTTAAAGCTGTACAATCATCTGCACTTAACCTGCAAGTTGTCTCCCATTAATTTATAACTTTGAGCGGCACCAACATACTTCAAACCTAGTATGTACAGACACATGCCATAGCCAAGACAGTACATCTCAGACTGAAATAACAGCAAGATATTATGTTAATGCAGCAAACACACACAGTGCTTTTCATGGAATATCAGACAACATTCTGTCCTTCTCTGTGAAAAAAACCCAACATTTGCATTTTCCAATTTTCACTTCTTGTTTCCTGTCCAAATTAAGTCAAAGGTAGTTCATTTGATTTTTAAAGCTCCCAACATTATGCAGATTGCATAGCAATATTACAGCAGTCTTAACCTTTCTGGCTCTTGGAGGAGTGAGTGGATAGAAATCCCATTTCAGTAAGGTGGCACTAAACCATGGAATAACTCTTCCAATCCTTGAGCCACACTGTGAGGTAGTGCTGTTACCTGCTCTGGGGAGAGAAAATGGGGTACACCACCCAGATCTGCCGAAATTTTCCAGGGAAAGAAAGAATCCAACTCTCCCACCCATCTTCCTTCCCTCTCCTACAGACTACCTGCTAAAAGACAAAAGGCTGTAACAGAAAACAGGCATGTGTGACATGATTTCTGTACAACAGATTGAGACTCACATCTCCCTCTCATTTTAGGTCTCATTTTTCATACCAGTATTTCCTTGGCTATGTCACTTTAGACCTACAGAATACATTGCTATTGTCTGTCACAAGAGGGTGCAAATACTAAAAAGCAGCTGGAAATTCACTAAGCTCTACTAAAGGACAACTGGTCACAGAGGTCTCGGATGGTTTAGACCCCAAAGGTGGCCTTACCTCCCTCATTTAGTTTTCTTCTCTCAATCTCCAGTCCCTCTCTCTCCTCTCTACAAGGAGGGGAGAAGGCCCGTGCAGCCCCTCTCCCTCAGGCCACCGAGGGCACAGCCAGCAGCAATGAGGATGGTCCCTCAGGCCACTGAGGGCACAGCCAGCAGCACTGAGGATGGTCCCTCAGGCACCAAGGGCACAGCCAGCAGCACTGAGGATGGTCCCTCAGGCCACCAAGGGCACAGCAGGCACCGAGGGCACAGCCAGCAGCAGTGAGGATGGTCCCTCAGGCACCGAGGGCACAGCCAGCAGCAGTGAGGATGGTCCCTCAGGCACCGAGGGCACAGCCAGCAGCACTGAGGATGGTCCCCAGGGGGATGGCTGTTGCCAAGGCTGGGGATGCCCATTCCCAGCCACTCCTCCGGATCGCATGCTGCTCCAGAGGAACGGCAGCTGCAGGGCCAAAGTGCCTGCTTCACCTGGTCACGGGCCCTTAGATACCAAAAACTGACTCCTAAATTTGTTCTCACACCTGCAAGACGCTGTAACAGAATGCTATCAGATTAACAGTACTCATTTCTCCTGTCACTCCTTCCAAGTGATCCCAGCAATTTCCAAACTCTGCACACTGCATCAGCACAAAATTTTTGAGCATGGAATCCCAACACATGTATGCTTATTTAGAAACTATATATATGTACTACTCAACTAATACAATATGCTTAATTTTAAAACATATACAGAAACACAAACTATAAAGGAAAAGAAAGATAAAACAAACCAAGAAGTATTTCCTTCCCACACTCCAGTGGACTGTCCTACTCCACTTTGGAAACCACCAATCCGGGCAAACATTTCATCAGACAAGCTGCATAGTTGAGAGAAAAGACACCTGACTCCAGGTCTTTTCCCATATTCCCATATTATTTACCTAATATGCTTAGGCCTGTTCAGTTTCCCTGCTCATACATGAAATAAAGGAACCACAGTTTTAAATCAACAAAGCAGACCTTGTTTTATAAACTTCTGATGCTGGATTTGGGTACAAACTCAAAAAACTAACAATTTTCCCCAAAATTCTCCTGAAACAAAGATCATGAGTTCACTCACAATGAAGAGAGAGGCAGTACAGAAACAAACCTAAAGCTATTATGAGGTCTCTTTCTGAGAACTCTCAATGGCTTGACTGAACTGCAAAGTTAACCAGCCCAGGAGAGTGCATGCTTTTCACAACTACTTTATTACTATCTCTGTTTTAACAGTTGACAAGAAGCAAAAGCTCCAGGCAGACTCCTTCAATGTTTCTTACAAGAGGAAACGACTTCTTGAAGCCTTCACAGACCCCTTTGTTATTAAACGGCTGTTTTTCAGGGGACTCTGTGAACCAGTGTCCTGAACAAGCTAAAATTAGCTAATCAGAAAGCTAGTCTTTCAAAAAGCAAATGAAAAAACCCCATCAAACTCCAAGAATGCTTCAACTAAATTGATCTGGGAAAGGGGAGAAATTGTTAGACAAACACTGCTTTTTGATATCATCAATAAGCTGATATGCATAATTTTGCAAGAACATGTCACAGAACAGAGACTGTCGTTTCAGTGAATGTTTTTCCCACACAGGCACAACAAACTGAAGGAGATAGCAGTGATCCCTTATCAGCAGAGCAGCCAGGCTGAGCTAAACCACATACAGGCAACCCAGCACTGAGGGGTTGGACAGCTGCACAGGCTGCAGCCCATTTCCCTCTGGAGCCTCTCACAGCCTAAAAGATCAACAGCACCATCCACTCAAACTGGAATTCTCTGCTTTTATAAAATACACAAGAAAATGAGAGGAATTTTAAAAGCCACCTAGGTATATGGAAGGTTTTTTTGCAGGAACTAGCTAAGAGCTGCTAAGGAGGACTACTCTGGCTGCTGCTCGGCCCATCACTCCTTGTTTGACTGCTGTGTGCCATCCAACCAACCTAATGTGTTTCAAAAGTAGCTTTCATTTCACTGATCAAATACATATAAAATCAGCCACCTACCATGTGAGAAAATGACTAATGCTAGCATCTTTTAAGCTCTTTGCTTCATCATTGAAGAAGCTTTTGAACCCAGCACCATTTGAATTTGCTGAAAGAAACCTGCTTTTCAAAACAAGATTTCAAAGGGCTTAAGAAAACATACAAGGAGATGATAAAGATCAAAGGTAAATCTGAGTAACTTACAGCTGCTGCTGTGGCCTCCTCTCCACCTACATAGATAGAAGAAGCAATCTCCATCACAGACAAGTTTGTGGGAGCATCTGTAGTGGATGATGATCTGGGCCGACCCGACTGAATATCCTGAGCAGACCTTCTGTTGATCTGTGGGCTTCCTTTTGGGGCATCTCCCTTGCCCCACCTGCTGTGCAGGCTGGTCCCTCTCTTCATTTTGGGTGGCACTCTGATCTGCTGAAGCACCCGGTTCAGAGCTGTGGGGTGGGTGGAGACACCATCAATTTCAGCACAGACGCTTTGGCTTTCCAAATCCAGGTCAGGCTCCAGCTCAGCCTGAGCTTGCTGGACATCATGTGGAGAAACAGACGACCTCCTGCGCTGATGCTGGAACAGGTGCTTCAAGCCTTGACCAATGACATTAATGTTCTCCAAAGCATTATGCGTTATTTTCGATAATTTTTGCTCTGAATCATGTTGTTTTTTGGTCTCTTGATCTTGGGATCTGCCTCCAGGATCAGGGTCATCACACAACTGTTCAGTGCCAGGCGGCTCCATTGATGACACCCAATAAGTTTATTTGACTATTCATACATAAATACGTCCCCTTTCTTTAAAAGGCTTGTGTTTATTTTGAAAATGCCAAGATTGCCAGCCAATTAGGTGTGTAATTGCTTCAAGAGTGACTGCACATGCAGCTGTGCCACGGTGATCTCATGCTTATCTAATGTTAAACAAAAGAGTAGTCATTATTATACATCCATGCAGCAAGTAGTGGGTTAAAAATCCAATGCAGGAAACATGCCGTTAACAAAATAAAATGTATCAGTCCTTGGAGCACCCCTCCACGTGGCGTTAGTTGCATCTAGGCTGCAGGCAGAGGCTGAAGCTTGTGTGAGACAAGTCACTCATTGCCCGGGGGGAGAAGCCCAGCACAGAGGGTGCAGGAAAGCAAGAAACGTAAAAAAGCTGTTCAAAAGGGGGAGAAGCAAGGAGAAGCCAGGGGTTTTTTTTATTAAGAACAAGCCCATAATAATAACTAACAGAACACGAGGTTAAACTTCTGAAGAATTCATTAGTCACTTTCGCAGAATTAATTTTGCTCTTTGACAAAGCTCTGATACTAAGACCCTAACTTAACAGTATTTAATACATGCAAAAAACCAGAACATTTCCAAATGAGTTATTAATTTCCAAATATGAGAAATGGCTTATTACAGCCAGTATCCACTGATGGCACTGGAAACTAGATGTGAAAATCTCTCCTCAAGCAAAAACAGGCAAGTGAAATGCTTTCAGTTGGCATACTCCTGTCCATAGCTCTCAGAGGAAACAAGAATGCCTTTTGAAAAGCAGACGATCTGCAAGGGATCAGCACCAGGTATGTGCAGTCCAGCCTCTGGCACAGGAACTGCACAGCTGCTCTTGGAGAGCTCAGCCCGAGTCATTCCCTGGGCTCGGGCAGGACTGGGTTATACAAGAGAGCAGCTCAGCACTTGTACAGCAACAACTACAGGAGAAGGTCAGCAAAGATATGGGGAAGGAAGAGAGGAAGGAAGGAAGGAAGGACACAGTAACTGAAAGTTTCACATCAGCACCATGAGATCACATGCTCAGAAGCTGACCACTGTTTTCTGCAGGAGAAGACTTTGATTACACTTCTATAAATACAGAAAACAGCTCACAGAGGCCTACCTCAATCTTGGCAGAAAGCAGTTTGTGCTTTAGAAAAGAATTATTTGAAATGAAGCATATTTGGGATTTGAGAGCGTTCATTTCTATGCTAAAACAGCTGCAGAAACATAATGCATTGAGTTTACATTTGGAGTGCTCTTGATTTTGTGCATCTGAAGCCTGACACAATGGGTTAAACAGATATTCCAAAATGCTTTCCAAATTGCCATCCAAAAATATCAGAAGAGCTGTCTCTCTCTTTTTTTTTTTTTTCCCAAGTGTCACTGCTATCAGTTGGAGGCAAGAAGAAACTCAGTACTTACAGAAAGCAGAACACTGGAATCCTGCAGGATTTTATCTCAGTACTTTAAAGATGCTATAAGCATTGAGTCTAAATATACTGGCCAGTTTAATCAGCAACACATTAAATGCAAAGTAATAAACTACATCCAAGAAAAATATATTTACCCACATTCATGCAGCAACTGTGTGGTGCAAGAAAAAAAGATGTGCCAACAACATACTTACATACTTAACACTTTCTTAAATGAATTCAAGTGCCTTTATGTCTAGTAGTATGCTTTGACTTTCAAGCTTGCTCTTTACTAATCCCATTTTTTCCCCCCTCAGGTAACAGCTTTTGCAGAAAGTTGGACTACAGGTCTCCCCTCAATTTATGCTTTGGGACTAAAGATCACAAAACTAGATGATCATTTTTAACCAACAGATCAAAAGGTTCAGTGAACAAAACTCACCATCTGAAAAAGGAAGAGTCCCAAAATTATTTGGCGTATAAAATACAAACCTGACAGCTGACCCATAACTGCCTTTTTCATTTTAGCTAATTCACTCAGCACTTATTTTTCAGTCAGGACTCACTGAAGAACTGCAGTTTGTATCTAAGATGACTGGTATACTCTCCAGCTAGGATCTCTCTGATCTCCTGCATGCTCTCCTACCCACATTATCACTGGGATAATCACTGTCTTGAAGGCTGTTGGCCTTCAAGAACACCACTTGAGTCTAACTGCAGTTCCATGCATTAAATGCTAGAAAAAAATTACCCTGCTTAAATTAACCCTATGGCAATTTACAAACCAACCTGAAACAAACCAGCCCACAGTGAGCTCACAACCAAGGCACGGCCACCCAGTGTATTCTGGGACAGATTTCTGAAATTACATGGCCTCTGAGAGGCTCCTAGTGGGAGTTTTGTAGCCATCTCCTATTTCCATTTCCATAGGATGAGTGTTGTGAGCCTGAAATGAGCTTTGCAAATTACACATCTGGTATGAAGATCCTTACAACTACTTATTTATTCTAGTACCTACTTTTGGGGAAAAATACTCATAAGCATGACGAATTGTGAATCTTCAGAATTAATTAGCACACTTATTTGCATTAGGATTCAACTCCTGTCCTTGCTTTTGTTTTCTCTACTTACAACCACCTTTATATTCTGTTCGTGGGAGGAAACAATACTTTATAGCATGAAGTTCAAAAACATACATTTCTTATTTGCATAAAAATATACTACATCAGGAACAAAATTCACAATTCCATATACAGCCAACTGAGCAGATGTTGTAACATTATTACATCCCAGAATATTCTAATACAGTCCTTCATTTGTGCAATTATTTCCCAGCAGCCCTGGGAAAAAAAAACAGGTCAAAAGGAAAAACTGGCAAAACCAACATTAGATAACAGTGAAAGGATAAACTTGTACTTGCCTCCATCATTTGCCCTTTAGCATGGCTGACCCACAGCAGTCCCTCCACCGAACAGAACTGCAAAAGAAATTGGGTATGAGATACAATTCTGGAAATGGGAGGAAAAATATATATAAACAACAAAGTGAGAGCATGATTCCAAGTTCTAAAACTTTTTTTTAGTAATTTTTTTCCATTGAAATGCAAGTGCCCCTGAAAGCTGTCCTGTTTTAAACTCTTTAAAATAACTGAAGGGATACAAATATGACTGAAGTTAAAACTGAGTCTTACAGAGTTAATCAACAAGTTCTTGTGAAGGAGCATTTTCCCTTGGGGTTTATGGCCACCACCACCACATGCTGACAGCAGAGGAAGCCACCAGGGCTCCAGCCTGCCAGGTCAGCTGGCACCATACAGATTTTATTTTCTTCTCCTATTTAGTCACTCAAGGCTCCCGGCACAGGTCCAACAGCTGCCTCTTGTTTACCTGGCGTTCACCTCACAGGAGGTAAAAGCTGTGACACTGGGACAGGCTGGCACCTGGCACAGGTCACTGCAGTGGGCAGCTGCTGTCCCCCTGCGGCCCCGGCCCCGTCCCACGGCAGGACACCCCCAGCAGGACACCCCGCTACTGAAATTCCCATCTTCTGTCACAAGCTCCATTTTCTTCTGAACTTTCAGCAACTATTGCACGGGCCTAATCAAAATTCCTTCACTTCCTGGTACTTACAAAGCACAGACATGATCTTGGCTTTAATTTTTTTTGCCAATTCTTCCCACTCTTTCACATTTCTTTATCATTTTATCTTTATATTTGTAACATGAACATTTCTGCTAATCTGACAAGTATCAGTCTGAAAATAATTCAGCCCATTAGATTTTAGTTAGACTTTATTCAAGTCTACTTTAAATTAATCCCCTTCAAAACCACAGCTCTTTGTCAACAAAGTGAACTCTGAAGCTACCACTGAAACCCAGTTCAGAGATGAATTATCTGCAGCTGAAGTATTTGTTACAAATACAAAGAGTACAGGACTGCAGAAATGGGGAAGAAAAATAGTTTTCAAGGAAAGGAATCAGGAAAAATTCTGCCTTTTCACAGAATATTTCACATACCTTTTACTTATGCCATATTTGAACACCATGAACCCTTAACAATAATGCTGAAGTACAACTACTATGTAATCCTCACATTCCTTTTACTCCATAAACAGGTCAATTTAACAGCTCATTATAAAGCTGTCATCATATTTAGCAGGGATCTTAGGAAGGAGATGTTTCCCACTCAACCTATTTGGTATAAGAAAAGCATTTTCAGTTGTTTCAGAATACAAGTGATTTTTACTAAGAAATAGCCCAGCTTAGTTTGAGAAATCCCAGATTATTTTCAGAAAACCATCCCAAACTGGAGTCTGTATCCAGGCAAAGAGTTTAGCAAGAAAGACTAAAGAAGCAATAGTCACATACTGGAAAACCACGTATTATGAGAATTGGGAACCCTAGCAAGTGATTTCTATCTAAAGGAAGATTGAGATATTTTAAAAGCATCATTGCTCAGCAGTGCAAGTAAGGAGAGAAAGTTCTGGGTGTTAACAGCTAACCCAATCAGAAAAAAGAGCTCATGAGAACCAGAACGGGTGTGAAATTCAAGGGGGCTATCATCTGGAAAACATTTAAAGAGGAAGACACCAGTAACACAGTAAGTGACTCTACTCAAGAGAACAACTGGATAGTAACATGACTACCCAGTATCTGGAGAAATGTGTATATTTAGCTATTATAATAGAACAATTTTCAAAAAGTCTGAATGGAAATTTTGGGCCAGCATGGAAGACGAAGACATGCAAGAAATAATTAAATACAAATACCTTAGGTAAATGGCAGAATACAGGCAGAAAGTAAACAGAAAACAACACTGTTTTTAATGGAAAAGATACCTACAGTTTTACATACATAATTCTTCCTTGCTGTTCTACTCCAAAATTCACCCAAGAAAATATTTTTTTTTAATTCTACTGAAGTCCAAAAGAAAAATCAGAAACACAAGATATATAGATACACAAAGACCCTCCCCAGGCCAAGACCAGAAAGGGAGTATGGCTGAAAGAGCTGTTAAAGGAAAAGGCCAGCAGTGTGTTCAGGTATGAATTACATGATTTTTAAGATATTCAGGGACAAAAACAGCACTATGTCTGAGACCATACAAAACATGAAATACTTCTCCTAAAATCCTCACAAGCCTAAAATAGCTCTACACAGTCCAGGCACTTGTTTTTTAGAGGTGAGTATGTTACAGGGAAAAAAGAGAGGGAGCAGATCCCTGAGGTAATTCAATAGACATTAAGAATTGTCCAGGAGCAGGGGTGGGGTGGGAGAGGGAGTCACTTTTTCCCATGCCTATACACATTAACAAATGGCAACTTCAAAGGTTTCATCAGCAGATTTTATGCTTTGGCACACCAAAAAGAGCTCACTATTTCTACCACTGTATCCCATAATGGTTCACATGTGCAAGGGCAGCATGCTCAGACATACCAG
Organism: Drymodes brunneopygia; assembly: GCA_013400955.1. Lineage (NCBI taxonomy): Eukaryota > Metazoa > Chordata > Aves > Passeriformes > Petroicidae > Drymodes > Drymodes brunneopygia. The sequence continues at coordinate 188,369 of VZTZ01013642.1, forward strand.
AAGGTGATCTTTCAACATCAGCCTCTTCTCAGATCCACATCCTATTGAAACAGTTCCTTCCTATAACTTTATATTTAACACTGCTGGCCAGCAGAACTAATGTACACAGTTTATGTTCCAAAAATCTCAGATATTAATGCTGCAGATAGGAGAAAATTTCACTTACTGTCACTCACAGATGAGCATATACCAAACATTCTCTTAGTGAGTGACAGATCCCTTTCTCCTTTCAATTTCTTTTTAAGGAACATCTTCCTGAGTACACCCACACCAGAATCAAGTACCTTCAATACCACCTGCGGGCAACCTCTACATTACTGATGTCCTGTATAGCTTGCTCAATGCTGCCAATGTAGAATAAAGACTGCTGGTTCTTCTGCAAAGTTAGAAGTTCACATCTAAGGACGATACACAACATCACCAAAGATGAGGCAATTTTCCATGTTTATTTGAGCAATAATAACTCAAAGTGGCTTAAAGTTGAGTGACTGGTTTTCAGAAATGGTTCTGCTGCTTTGCAGTACAACCAATTGCCACTGACACCTTTTCGACCCCTCCCTGAACATTCAGTAACTCACTGGTTACACTGTTGTCTGAATCAAAGCTATGAAGTAAAGATAAGACTTCTCCAAAATTACTAACCACGCAGAGGTACCAACACATAATCATTCTGGGTTTGCTGTAAGTTAAAACCTCACATGAAGACCAAAGCAAAACGTTTCAGCTGTATTTCTATAGCTGGTGACCTGTCCATTTATCAGAAGCCTTTCCCAACTGCACTGCTGCATCTAGAGCTGGTATGCCCTGGAGTCTGACTGTGGGGCAATGCTGCAGAGCTTCATCCTTGATTAATTTCTTAGCTACATAAAGTATTTCTAGGTTTACATTACCATAACATGTGAGCAGTCTGTGAATTCACCCTTGGAATGCTCCTACATTATACTGAGTTTTTATTATTTCCCTAGTTTTGAGGCAAAAAAAAAAAAACAACCCCACAGAAAGATCAAGAAGCTGCCTAAAGGTTATGTGAGACTTTTACAGCAGAGAATCAAAATTTACTCTTATAAGGTTAATGTTATACTTCCATGATTTCTCCTGTTGCTACCTTCAGATTAATTTATGAAGTGTACAGCAGTGTCAACTGGAACCTACCCAAACCCCTTAAAAACAGTCTTTCCTGGAAAAGGCTACATATAGGCTATTTTCTATCAAATTAATAAAACTAGTGCTTCAAGAAAACTAAATGAATGTTAAAGAAAGACCCGGTTATAACAACTTTGGGATAAGGTTAAAGAGAGGAAGTAGACAGGCAGGGTACACAATAAATCCAAAATGCTGTTATCAGAAACCTCCTATCTGATGCTATGGCCACAACAGCTGCAGAAACAGGAACTCCCGTGAGCTTCAGCAAGGACTCATCAGAATACAAGTGATTTCACTTCCACAGTTCAAATACTGCACTTTGAAAAAGACTGAAGTGTTAAGCAAATTTTCAAAACAATGGGTCTTCCACAAAGAAAAGAATGGATTTAATTCCATGAAGCATTTCAAATATTTTTGTAGTCAGCCGAATTCCTACTATTGACTTTTGCTATTAATATGCACATTATCTGGATCTGATTCTTCAGTCTCTGGAAAAATGCAACAATACCAGGCCATGGCAAGCATTTGAGCAGGATCTTTTCAGGAGAGGAAGGAGTGGACAGGAGATCAAAGCTACTCTTATCTCCTCACTGCCTGTCTGCCAAGAGACACTGCCACCTTCTATGTGACAAAGCTGACTTAAATGTCAGGAACAAGAGAACCACAAAGTGGAAATACAGGTATTTTCAATCCTCTTCCAAGGGAAGACAAAAGGTTATACTACAGCTATTTCTGGTATTAAAGAGAGACTTCTAAGCATGCTCGTAATACAAAAAAAAAAAGAAGAGATGGCCTCTCATTTTAACTCCTAGCAGAATTATCTGTGATAATGCCAGCAGAGAAGCTGGAAAGATTTAGCAACTCTAGTTCTAAAAGAAAGGTTTATTCCAGGCTTGCAGTTGTAAGGAGGTTAAAACAAATTAAATTAGTAGGCTTGTAAAGAAAGATATCATCTACCACCAACCCACACCCCACACTATGTGTGATTTTAACATGTGCTTTTAGCCCTGAATTTTGGAAAGTATCATATTTACAATGACTCGTGAAAGAAGAAAGTAGAACTAACCTCACAGAGTGGTAAAATACTCCCCCTGATGACTCAAAACCAGCTCTTTCTACCATTATTGTTGAAAATGTGACAGAAATCTGGCAAGACAGAAATTCTGACCAGAAGTCAATAGTCATTGCTAATGCTCTGACAGTTTATGCTGCTCAGCCACTGACAGCTTCATCCTGCTCTTCAGAAGAAAACTCTCCCTCTTGATCCTTCTTCAAGTCTGCTACTCTGGGGAGCTTTTACTTCAGTGCAACTCTTAAAAAATTGTATTAGCATAACAGTAGTGGCCTTAATCTGGGGCTGGTTTGTATACACGGCCTTTCCTAATCAAGCATTAGCACATTCCTTCCTGCAGGACTACAGACAAGATGTCTACGTTGTCCATCAAACACTGCTTGAAGTCCTTCAGTCAAGCACTCGCAGGAGGTTGGGAGGACCTATCAGTAAAAGACTACCCCATCCACATCTCCTCACCTGCTCTCAGTGTTAAAAACCTGCTATCAGCTTTCAACAGAAATAGGAGTAAGGTGTTTTTTTGACTCATTACAGCCATTTCTCCCAGTCCCAGGTAAGCTCAAGCAGAGCTTGAGACAAGGAGCAATATAACTGCATTCATATGTACCCTGACAGGTAGGAACAGCATCAGCCTGGCTCATGTATCCCAGGGACACACCTGGCCTACAGCTCACAGACATGCTGCCAGGCCTCTTCCAAGTGCCAAGGAAACTCCCTATCCCCTCAGAGCAATACCATTTGGAGCCATGTTAGCCATCCATCAACTGCTACCACACACACTTGTGAATTCCCTACTTGCTCACTTTTTGGACTTCTGCAATAAAAACACTGATGCACATCTACGGTACTTTTCTTCTATTAGATCTTATTATGCATTTTAGAGACACACACACAAACTGCACAAACACAGCACAGCAAAGCAGCCACTCACAAATATGCTGCTCTTCAATATCCACCTCCACACCCAGCTGCACAGAGACAGTAATTTGGTATAAAGAAATTGGGCTTCACTACTTTGTTGCCAATGGGAATCAAGTAGTCATGCATTTAAAACCTCAGCCAAAATCAGAATGTTTCCTCCCACATTCATAGCAGAGTCCATATAAAAAAATCCACATATCTTTACCCAAAGCAGCACAAAATGGAAGCAGTCTTATTTGAAATAAGGCTGAATTTCAGTTACCACTTAGAAGGTGCAGGCTTATAATCAGAGCCAAAACCAAGACCCAAGTTAATGGCTCCTTACAGAGCCGTTGTGCAACTTGGGTTTCCCCCAGAACTCCTGTTTGCTTGCTGCAGAGTAGCTTTGCAGCTGGTCAGGTGCCCAGCACAGACACATGGGTGGTTATAGAACACCAGCTACACGGGGTGGGTCCTCCCCAGGTGCAGAGCTTCCTGTTTCCCTTTGTTGAACATCATGAGGTTCCTGCCTGCCTATTCCTCAAGCCTATCCAAGTGCCTCTGAATGGCAACACAATCATCAGGTCTATCAACTGCCCATCTTGCATCACCTACAAAATTCTTCACCTGGCCCTATTAATATGCTATTAATAAAGAGATTGTACACTACTGGACTCAGTACTTCTCCCACAGATTGGAATTGCACCTGAAGCATTTAAAGGACTTCAGTAAACCAGAGAAACAAAACTTTCAGCACAACAAACCAGCTGAGAACTAACTCCTGCAGCAAAAGCATGACCAGCATGCAGCAGGCAGCCACTGATACAGCCTCCCACCTCCACACTCAACAAGTCTCCACTCCTCTTAGCATAGGATGCTCTGCAGCCCAAGCAGTCAAACTTCTCACAGGTATCCAATGCAAACTAACCAAGTTCTTCTGTTATGAAGAGACTCACATATCCAGAGTATCTTCCTCCACAAAGCATTTAATACAAATCAGTAGCAACCAGAGCTAAAGGCTATCCCAGCTGAAAGCCAACACAGGGAAGGACCACAGGCCCACGCACCTCGGAGGGACTGGCTTTCACCAACAGAGCTTTTGCCTTGCTAGTCAGTCAGCCATCACTGGCCTCAATGGGCTAAGTTCAGTCAACAGATTCTGACCCAAAGTCGCTCTGTGTTCATTTCTCCTATTTTAACTGCTATTCAGCCTCAGGATCACAGCAAGGACATTCACTGCTTCTCACAGACAAGTGACACTACCCCTTATGACCATGACCCACTAAAGCATGAGGCGCTTGCCCAGCGTCAGTGATTTACAAACATGGAGTGCTATGGGTGCAGCACTTCCCGTGATCCCAGAAAAGGTCACAGCCCTTTTGCTCATAACTAGTATAACTGGGAATCATGAAAAACACATTTATTGTCCTCAGGATAATCACTGTGGCAACTAGCTTCCAGGAAAATAATAGCCAACAGCTTCAGTAGAAAGGCCACTATGGGATTTTTTAAGGACACACAAATCCAAAATATACTGAAATTTGCCAAATTTATGCCTGAAGAAACTGTAAGTAGGTATCTGCAAACTTCCTGTCATAACCCATCCCACCAGCTGAATCAACAGCAGTATCATTCATCTCAATACTGCAGCGTCCTTTAACGTTCTTTAAATGCTTAAGTCACCCTGTAGAACAGTTTTAATGCAACATTCTCTAATGTACACAATTTCACCTTTGAGACCACTTCTTTACATCAAAGGAAACTTTATCTTATACTCAATCGCCTTGTCACACCACACTTTAGTATTCACTTTTAGTTACACGAGTATGAATAATTAAACTGCAACACTTACGTTTTTCATGAAACTGCATGTTTTACAAAAGTAGATCAACATCATCTTACAGTTAAGAAAATAAAGATTAATACTCTGTTTAGCTATATACACTCAGGGAGACAAGAAATCTACATATTCTTACAAGTTTTCAGAGATACTGCAGGAATTGTTCTATTTTCACAGAATGGCAGCTTTCTTGGGAAATGTGCACCAATAATTGACAGGACTACAGAGATCATGATTTATTTATATACAACAAAAAAAATGCACCAAATTGGGTTACAGAATCCACCAGTGTCCCAGCTGGGTTACAGAATCCATCCAGTGTCCGTGGTACACTGCACAAAGCGCCACTAAGGTGGCAATGGGCAGCTCAGTAAACTGCTCTGGGTGTGTTCCTACAGTTTCCATGAAAGCAGCTTACAGGAAACAAAACCACTTTTCTGCCCAATGCTACTTCAGCACACTGCTACAGCCAAATAATACCGCCCAGACAGACTGAGAAACACATTTAAAGTGTGCTGTACCAATTTCAGCCCACTTGTAACAGAGAATCTCACCAAGATGCCAATTCCTGGCCCCAGCTCTGCTTGCAGGCAAATGACAGAGGAATTCCTTCAGCGCAGGTAAGGGATCCCCTTCCCAACCACAGCATTTCACTGCCCAACACAGTGCCCACTAGCACTGCCAACACAGCCCATTCTGCCTTCCTGTTACAGGAACACCATGAGGCTGTTTTAAGCTGGACAGGGAGGTAGGTCAGATCTGTGTCCCTCCAGTTTCATCTCAGCCTGAATCACTGGAGTTTATCAACAAAAGCTCTTGTGTTGCCGGCTAAATACATCCTGTACAGCAATTCGGCATGATGAATGATTCAGTCAGGTAGCTACTTTCCGCACAATTAGTTTTCCTTTTTAAACAAAACCCACTAATGAATGTCTCTTCTGGAAGCCAGAGATGTGTGTGTTTAGCTGCCTTTCACTGTAACCCACCACTAACTGACAAGAGCACCACTGCCCTGGAACGCTGGCATCTACATCACAGAAGGGACAAAGGAGTCCAAGCAGTTTACAGAAGGAATAGATGTTACCAGCACACACTGGCCTCCTCTAAGCCCATACAGAGGAAGTTACCCAGCTTCCTCATTCCAGGTTTAGAATATGTATGGACAGACAAAAGCCTCCAGGAAAATAAAATTGTGCATGCTGGTGACTTTCTGTACTGTGTAAATAGGCACATTGTCCGTGTCCTGTTACCTGGGTGGGACAAACCTGCACAGTAACAAGGCAAATCCCACCCAGCTCTGCTACTCTTGTACATCACAGGCATGTTGTCTTACAACACTGCTTCTTTGTGGGAGCAGAGACCACTGTCCCAGCATCTGTGTACAGAAAGGCAAGCAAAATATCCTTCTTTCCTAAACTTCATTCCAGATGCCTCCCAATTCAAGGCAAGTACTCTGTAACTTCTTGTGAGTGCTTTATCTAAACAAATAGAGCAACCACCATGGCCTCCCAGGTGCATATCAATGATTACTACACGTCTGTCACATATTTTGAAGAAGAGAATTTCTGCAGACCATGGTGGTATTTAGAAACTGAACAGGTAAGAAGTGAATACAGCTTTTCTCAAGAGAATCTTTTGAGTACTTCCACAGCAACTTAAACCAAGGTCGCTCTCCATACAACACCAGCTGGGTATTCTGACGCTCCTGCAGCCTCCCCATGTACATGTATATTCTGCTGCTAAAACCATGCAAAATGGTGCACATCAGCCTAAATCTAGACTATGCACACCTAGAGTTCTCTTTGCCTAATCGGATGGCCTTTCCAGGTGTTCTAAGTCATAGCAGGCATACATACCTCCAAAGTGCTCAGGGTAGCTCGTCTTTTTGCATAGATATGCTCACAGTTGTAATCCAAATGTCATCAACAGACGTCTAACTTTAAAAAAATTTAGAAGTATAAATTCCACAGGAAATAGGCAAGTCAGGGGAGGGAAGAAGATATGATTTATCAGCTTCTACATTTGCAGACATCTGCAGTCAGTACTGTAGGTAATTTTCAGAGTAAATCTTGACAACAAAGCTTCTTTGTGGAGGAGAAAGACCTGCCAAAATTAACAAGCATAATAAGAAACACCATTAATACCTGATAAACAATAAACCAGCACACGTATTCTGAGTCCCCTTCAGAGAAAAGAACTACTTCGTTTGTAATATTGGGTTTCTGCTAGCTTTGACACATTTAAAATCAGAAGCAGCCTCTGGAGTTATCTCATATTCTGACTACTTTAACCTACTAAATTATCACAAGGAGGGAAATTCTCTAAGCATTCAAATAATGTTTGATCTTATCAGAGCATGCAACATTATACCACATCACAGATTGCCCTGATTCAGACAAACATTTTCAACTCAACAAATGCCTTGATGTTCATTGGGCATTTTCACACAGTGCCAAAATGACTTGCGTGACCAGTGTCAGACTGAAGAATTACGCTGCTGTCCAAAACGAGGACCAACACAGAGAGTGATGGAAGCCCCATCACAGCATTCAGATAAGGTACGTACTTGGGGGGTTCCTGCATGGCAGAAATGTTCAGGAGCGCTGCGAAACTTCTGAACTTCTCTGGTTTGGATTTAAGTTAATAAAACGTAAACTTTTTCAGGGCAGAGACCTTCTGTTCTGTGTTTGCACTTCACATGGTGTGTCAGATCTAGCTTCCAAATCAAAGTTCTCAAACTTAATTTGATAGAAGTGTTTTGTACTTTTGGTACATGAGTAGGATTCTTCTCCATAAACAAAAAGGGTCAACTAGATCTGTATTACCAGAAAATGCTTCTGAAAGTATGAAAACATTAGATTTTGCAAAAATCCATTTAATTCCACACAAATTCCTTCTTTCCTTTTTCCTTAACATGCTTGGCTGGAAGAACAATTTTTAGAATCTGAAGCTTAAATTCAAGCCCAAAGAATCAGTTCATTGTGCTGTGACAATATCCAGGGTCTCAACTGCTTAGGGGAGTTAAGTATTTTAAGTATTTAATCATACCAGAATACTCAGTTTCTAGAAATGCAGACAATGCATGCCTAGCCTGCGACCTTCACGTTCCATTTCAGTCATCTTCACTCTTCCCAGAGATGCTGGTTTATCCTCTAGGAAACACTGTGCTGAGTTCTCAGATTTGCTGAGGCTGGAAGGGCCCTTGATGTCACCTGGGCCACCCAGGACTCATTGCCTACACAAGTCTTGCTGTTGAGACACCAGCCTGCCCCTGGCCCCACAGAGGGAACACAAGTCCCCGTGAGCTCCAACCCTCATGGAGAGCGCACGACCTCTGTGCCAAGCAGCGTCCAGCGTGCCAGGGAACCAGCCTTCACCAGGCCTTAGGGCACAGGCACAGCAAAAATCACTCCCTGTATTTCAGGGGTGAGGACACTCCAGGTCTATCAAGAGGCAGCCAACCGGCCAGCTCAGCTGAGAAACACCTTGCAACTTGTTGAACCCAGGTGCCAAAGCCCAGCTCTTACTGGCAGACAGCTACAGAACCACCTGAGGAGAACATGTCATACCAGCAAATGCACTGGGGAAGCCAGCAGAGAGGGAAGACTCCTCCCCCAGAGCTCCTAAGCAAAACTTCCTAGAAACCAAGGCCAAGATATTATCACACCAAGTGTTTTTGAATGGTTCAAAAACAACTCCCAGAAAGACCAGAGGAGACATTAATACGAGATTTTCCTGACTACAGTGCAGCCACAGTCACAGGCCATTCACCCAAGTAGTGGAGGAGCTGATGTGCTAGATATAACCCATTTCCTGCAGAATGCACCTCTCTAAACACACAGAAACAAAAACTGTAGACTTCCGGTGATTTCTATCTTGTATCTGAATTAGACAGAGGTTTTAATTACAGGACCTTCAGCTATGATTAAAAAAGATGCAAGACAGCACAAACTATGACACAGAACTGCTTAGAAAACCAAACTCTGCAACTTCTCTGTGGTAAATGAAGGGAGGAAACCCCAAACTTTATAGAACCTGAAGTTGCAATTTCTTTCTAAAGCAAATTCCACACAAAGTAAATCTTTCTCCATCTTCAGTTTGCTTCCATATCAGCTGAGTGGGTTTATCAGGCAGCTGAAATGGACACAGTGGATACAAAGCTCCAATAAACTTATACATTTGGTGCCAGAACCCTGGGTGGCTGTAGAGTTGCTGAGCAGCACAAGTCCTGCAAGCTGGGGAGCCCCACTGTCCCCAGACAAGAGAAGGAAGAGTCCCCCCAGCACCACGACAGAAACAGCCCTTCCAGTGAGTACACCTACTCACTGGGCTTTCCTTGCCTCTAGACACTTCCAGATGGACAAAGAACTTACCCTAACAGAAGGATCATTCTGTGACCAAACAGGGAGTCACCAGTCACATGCTAATCTTGTGTAGGACAGTCAGTGGTAAGCATCAAGGACAGCAGCACTCGCTCCCCAGGCTGAGGAGAACCCAGTGGCACTGGCTCAGGTCAAGGCATCACTCCTTCAGTGACCACACTGGTAGCCCAGACTGTTGCTAAGGGACTCTAACTTGCAGAAAGACCTGATTTGAAGGTTTGTGGATGATGGACACTGTTACTGATGCCGTGGTAGTTACATTACCCCCCTCTTTCTCCTCCTCCCCTAGGCTTCCACTCAGATCTTTGTAACTTCAGTTCAGACCTTTACACCTCCTACCCACCAAGAAGCCACATAAAGTTTCCCTACTGAGAAGAGTTTTTTAGTGAAAGCGATGCCTTCACCCACCATGCGAGTTTTGCTGGCCACGCCATTTGTCACTAAGGCAGACCAGGTACTTCTGCGTCGCCAGTGACAGCAGCTGCACACCAGTCACACACACAGCGTCAGTTCCAAGCCCCGTGAATTTTGGCACTTGTAAAGCTTCAAAGCTGCTGCTTTACACCTTAAGTTCTTTACTTTAAAGGCCTGTCACTGACAGTCTGCTTTTAAGCCGGCAAAATCTGAGCACACCATGAAATAATTCGTGTCTTAACGATCTCATCAAAGACAGCCAAGGCGAGAAGGAATCGGTGAAGAAAACACGCCTCAGCCACCCCTAAACCAGCGCGGGGGCCGCGGCGGGGCCTCCCGAACGCCCAGCACCGGCCACACGTGCGAGGGGCCGCCCCCGGGAGGGGTCGGGGGGGCTGTGCGGCCGCGGGGGCCACGGCAAGGGACCGCGGGCGCCACGGCAAGG
>VZTZ01013642.1:200913-280302 GCA_013400955.1 Drymodes brunneopygia
CGGCACCTCGCGCCCCGCGCTCCACGCCCCGCGCTCCACACCCCGCGCCCCGCGCTCCACACCCTGCACCCCGCCGCGGCAGGTCCGTCCGGCAGGGGGCAGCAGCGCCCCAGCCAGGTGAGCCGAGCTGAGACTGGGCAGGGACCGGGCAGGGACCGAGCAGGGACCGGGCACGGACCGGGCAGGGACCGAGCAGGGACCGAGCCGGGGCTGAGCGGGGACCGGGCAGGGACTGAGCAGGGACTGAGCAGGGACGGGGCAGGGACTGAGCGGGGACTGAGTTGCGGCAGCGCGGGCAGAGACCGAGGCGCGACTGCGCGGCACCGGCAGTGAGTGTTATGGACACACACATACACGCAGACCACGCATACCGGTAGTTCCAGGGACAGGGCACACTCACATTAGGACTCAAACACCTGTTTCATATCCAGTATCCGGGCTAGACTTTCATATTGGCCCTTTACTGTGTACTACTGGCCTGTATTCTGCACTTTAACTTCAGACAAGTATTATTTTCTGTAGAGAACCTCAAAACTCAAACTTTGTTGATCTCCCATCTGAGAACCAAGAGAGAAATTGTTTAATCCTTCAGTCGTACAAAATGGAAAATGCGTGAACTGAGGAAGTGGGGGAACTACTGAAACCTTTGGTAGCAGGTCGCTGGTGGACATGTGGGGCAGGCACACAGCACTGCTGCATTATAGCAGAGGTTTCAGGGTCCCATGTGGGCTGGATCTGCAGATGAAATAAATCATAGCATGTGTCTCAGACTGGGTAGCCAAGCGGTGTCCCTCTATCATGGAAAGGAGCGGGCAGGCACTGCTCCTGCTGCTGTTCCTGGGAGTTCATAGTGCCCCTCTAATGTAGTACTCAGCCACATCGTCACCAGTGACAATTAACCAAATGTTAACACACCACTCATTAGTCGGAACCCCTGTAAAAGTACCCAACAGCACTGCATCACTCAGAGAGACTGTGTTCATCCTTGGAGGGACCACATGAGCTTCACTGCCTGTTTGCACACTCCTGTCAGCAGCTGCTCTTGCCATCTGCATGTCTGTCCTGCCTCACACTTCATGTCCACGTAGAGGTTATACAAGGAGCTAAGCTTGTAACACTGCATAACAGACAAATATTGGGGGGGGGGGCGTGGTAAAAGTGGGGGATTATTCAAACCAATTTAGTGCTAAGATGGGTTTGGGAAACATAGATTCAGGTTACTTAAAAATCAATGATCAAACCTGACTCCTATAAATTCACAAATACATTTCTGCATAATTTTTTCCTTACAAAGTTCTTTTTGAACTGCAGTTGAAATGCCTAAGAACTTTTTATCCACTAAAATATTGGGATACAGCTGAAATGTGGAAACTGCAGGCCTTTGAGTTACTCAGGCCAAATGAGCTGGTTCAGGGAACAGACTGTGAAGGACAGACTTGTACTGAGCATGTTCTTTCCATTTTCCACAGACTGCTGGGGGTAGGCTCAGCTTTGGCAGTACTGTGTGAGCTGAATATTCACAGTCTGCCTAAAAGCACAAATCAGCATGGGAAAAAAAGAAACGCAAGAATGCAGGAAGTGCTTGTTTTCCACTTCTTCCCTCTCTTCCATTTTAACTGTGTATTTGAGAGAGAAAAAGGGAGTAAGACTGGCTGAAGAACTGCATTATGCACTGTGTGCCCCAAAGTGCAGATTACCAGGAAACCGAGGCATAGCCCGAGGTGAACAACTGGTGCTGGACTTTATGATGAATTCAGGTCATTGACTTCAGATCTGGATGGCAACATCTGAATTTTGGATGTTTAAATCCAGGATTAAAATTACATTCTACAGATTTTAAAAGCTGTCCATTCCACTTTGAACCTTGGTCAGTTTACAGCATCTAAGGATGCACCGTGTTTTAGAGCCCTTAACTGTCTTCTATTCAGACTGCTGCAAAAAGCCTATGCAATATTATATAGTTCAATGCCAGTGCATTAACCTAAAATTGCCTTTGACATGCTCCAAATCATTACCCAATGTGGCTAAGAACCTTTGTGAAAATCACATCATAAGAACAAAGTATGGGAACATGTTAGACCAAGCTCAGTTCTTGACTTGTGGGTAAGTAATATACTAGGAATTCACTTGCAATTATTTTAAAGCATTCCTTAAAATTTTTGCTCTGTGTTCATTAGAGGTACTTCACAAGCATAGGAAGACTGTTCACTTATAATAAAGCTAAGAGAACAAATTCCCACCTGACATTCTTCCCTCTGAACAAAATCTTATTGTGCCCTATGTCTTAAAGGTTCCCAGCAATGATCTAAGAATGCACCTTTGCTTTCAGGTGAAGAGGACTAAGAGAATATGGGGCAAGATATGTTTTTAAATTTTGGATATACTTTGTATAAAGCTTTTTACTGCATTACCATTATAGACTTACATGTTTACACTTCTAAGGCAAATACAAATATTTCTTATGCTCCAGGTGTGTAAGTGGACTAAAACCATTGAAGTTAGTAGGAGGTACCAGCACTTAAAAGTTTTCATGAGGATACAGTTATACTAGATCTTACAGGAATTTAAAGCAAATGTAGTTGGTTTCTCTATAACCACATCTGAACAAGATGGGATTTGTATCACCAAAGTAGTATAAAAAGAAGGAACTACATCCCTGAAAAACTTAAGAAGCCCCACAGAAAACCCACACCTTTGTTTGGCAATTTTTGAATGACCAAGGCTTCTGTATAACAAACATTCAATCAGCCTTGTCTATCAGAAATGATTTAAGATTAGCACATGTCTAACTCTGGGTAAGCAGGTGACACAGCACTATTCTGTTTGGCAACTCCATCTTTAAAATTGTCTGACTGCTCAGATTTCTTCTCGTCCCTAAGCTGAATGTTTTACAATGGGAGAAGGAGAGAAAGGGTAAAAAAAGGGCACAGCAAGGGCTGGCTACTCACGGAAGTACAGAGAGCCAGGAGCTGAACATTACAGCACAGCTGGCAGTGCAGAGGCCTCCAAAGGCCAGGCCTCCCCTAGCACCTGAGCAGGACCAACAGGAGAGGCCCAGAGGCTGTGGCCAGGCCTACCAAGCCCAGATCACCTGTATTGACTCTACAGACCTGCCTGGCAATCCCTTCACCATGTAATCCTAGTTACTGCCACTAGACCTGACCCTGACCCATGGACTGATGTCCTGGCTGGACCTTGTCATCACGAACTGCCCTGATGCTCTGGTTGACCCTGGCTGCCATCCTCAGCCCTGCCCTGTGCCCTGCACACAGGTGTGCCCTCAGGTGCCACTTTGGGAGGCCCCTGCCCTGCCTGTGGCCACTCACCTCCTGGTCCTCCATCCCTCAGTGAGTCCCTGGACTCATTGCTCCCTGACAGGTTTTCTCTGAGCCTCTGCATGAGAAGGGGAACTTGGATATTGATCTGTATTTCTGCTCAAAGGCAGGTTCATGACAATCATCCTATAGACATTAGCCCTGACTACTGTGACATGGGAGGGAAATCTCCCAGCTTCAGTGTGAGGGAAAGTGTGGAGTTCACATGGACATTGATTACAAACACTCTCATCCAAGGCCTCATCCAGATCCTCCTAGCTGAGCCCTAAGTGAGTGGGAAGGGGCTGACAGCATTCTCACCACTGCAGCAGGTTCTTGCACTGGGATCTGGAAGAACAGTAGGGGACGCAGAGGTCCTGAGGCATGACAGGAAAACACTGCAGGAGGCCGTCAAAAACATTATTGATCCAGTCACTGGAATGAGGTGTCTCAGAATAATTATGATTAACTGCAGGGTTTACTTAAGAACAAAGGATCAATACTCAGACAGCTTGGGACAAATGATTTGGTGACATAATGAGTTTCTTTCTTTGTGACATTGAATGCTAAACTTCTAGTTCTCACACACTAGGAGAGAAAAAACATGTTGTCATGTTTTCCTGTAAGTAAAAAGTGCCAGGTTTGCCATCTTTCTGAGGATGCATACAGAAAATGAAGGCTGTGCAGGAGACAAAAGGGATTCAAGCACTGAGCAGTGCACTCATCAGCTGCATTTCTCAGACTCAGTGCTTTCAGGCTTCACAAGGGAAGTACAATGTATGCTCCCCTAGCTCAATTTACTGCTAAGAACCTTTGTGAGAACAAAATTAGAGGTTCTTACAAGAAGGAGGCCAGAATACAGAGAGCATTTCAGGAGAAATGCTGGGAGGAAGGACAGCAATAATGATGAGGTTGAAAATTTTAAAGACTAATCTCCAAAGAGTCTGGAGACTACAGCAGTAATGCAACTAGGAAGTGCTGAATGATGGTAGTGAGCTACCATGATACAGTTCTGCATTTGAAAAAACTATTTGTTTTGTTGCAGGTTACAACTATTAAAAAAAATAACTAGAGACAATTTGTGACAGCAATCAGAATCCAACCCTGCCCTTACTCATCAGCCTGCACTTGTTGTCATGAATGCTCACAGAAGACACAGAAATATTTTACATGTTTTAGTCAAGGATACATCATTTCACCAATTTTCTTCAAGCCCTTTCACTTCCACAAAAAAAAAAGAAGAAGAAGAAGAAGCAAATATGCCTTGAGCTTCAGGATGCTGCAGCTTTGCTGATCAAACATCTCATTTTCTGTAATGAAGTGAGTATATACCTACTCAGAGTACAAGATTAAAGTGATCATTTACTCTAAGTGCTATGTAATGCAGACCTAGTTGAAGATGCTTTATGAAATCAAAGCAGAAAGTACTCAAAGAAATAGTGAACACAGAACATGAATTATCTGTATAGCCGAAACCATACAGACATTCAGTTTATTGCTTTGTTTTACAAAAATCATAAATATTTGTCATGCTCCATACAAGAAGTTTTTCCTCTCACTGACTTGGTCAGATGTTAAAAATATAACCTAAAAGATTTTTCTGGTCTCATAAACATGACTTGCCAACAAAGAAGTTTGTCCTACATGAGGTACTACTGGAGCAATAGGTAAAAGGCTGAAAGGAAATGTAACCTACCAAAGAATAGACATATTTTGCTGGAACAATGTGTTATCATTAGGTATAATTGGACAAATGGTGGTGTGATCTCCAAGGCCTCAGCTGATCATATTCCCTTGAGTGCATTATCCATTTTGGGGAAATGTGCATTAACTACGCTTTGCTTTTTTGTACTGGAGAGCAGGTGTGAGAAAACAAACAAGTTTGTAATCTTTGCTGGCTTTGTAAATGAATTCTTAATCATTCTGGCCCTTATTTCCATACAAGATCTAACTTTTTGATAATTATGAGAGCAACTTTTGTGGCTTAGATGAGTGGCAGGTCCAAGAGGCTTTTAATTCCTAATACTGACACATATGGTTTAGTCAGGTCTTTCTAAAGAGGCAGGTAACACCACGCCTGCCCTTGACAAAATAAGCAAAGATCTACAACACAATTAGTTGCCATCCTAGAATTACTTTCACTGAGAAGCAGGTCTTATTACATCAGGATGAAAGCAGAGTATCATTTCAGTTTTTGTCACGGGAATGTCTAACCCTGTGCCAAATTCTGACCTTTCTTGATCCATCTGGTTAGTATGCTGAATTAAATCAACTGGGGCCGAGCAGTCCCTACAATTTATGCAAGCAAGAAGCAATTGGAGCAGTGTGGATAGGAAGAAAGAGGAACGAGAGTGTCTTTTCAGTGATTATGTGCAATTAGATCTGATTATGGTTATCAGTGACACAGACGATGCTGGTCTAACACCAGCTGCCCCAATTTTACTCTCAGTACCTCTGGCTGTGTGACTGTGCTCCAACTCTTCCACCACCAATTCGTTCTAAAACTAGTGAGTTCTTTGAACCAAGAAAAAATCTGAAAATTATCACCAACTGCTGCTTAATTACAGGGTCAACAACTGAGTATTTTAGTTTTATCCCCAGTCTTTCTGCTCCCCTAAAGGCAGTTTGTTCACTGTGACAGATGCCCAAAGGAAAAATGCTCCCCTGCTGAAGAACCCTGGTGGAAGCATATATGTCACCTGGCCAAACAACTTAAACTTCTTTCTTTGCTCTTTAGTGGCTAAATTAGGAAGTCAGAGTGTTCTTGTTTTCAAGTCTCGTATGAGATGTGAGACTTAATTTAAAGACATCTTGTTCAGTCAGAAGTATCTAAATGGTCATTGATTGTTTTTCCTTAGTTGGATATATAAGTCTTTTTGAAAACACAAACTGTTTGTTATTTGCGCTCTGTTCCCATTGCTAGACAGGCTATAGGGTTTGTGTTAACATTACTGGAATAGGAAAAATATGAGTCTGAGCAAGTCAAGCCAAAACTCTTACACTCCTGAGCACCAGGAGAATTGCCACTAAATTGAGACAAAGTTGTTCTGGCACAGTCACTTAATTATAAACATCTGCAAGGACCCTGGAGAAAGCACATCTGGTTGGAAAATTTCCATCATCATTTGGATGCTGAAAATTCAATAACACAAAGACAATATTACTTTATACCAGTTAAAGATAATAGGATGACTACAGCTCCCCTTTGGTTCATTGGGCTCTGAACAGCACAGCAGCACCTGCAGGTACAACCCTCTGAGCAGTGTTAAGGAAATTTCCCTGTCTGACCATCCAGGAGCCACTCTGGCATTCACACTTGCACCACCTGAGCTGGGACTGAGGCCCCTTCGCAGCTGCTACCCCCATCCTCACACAGTCAGACCAGGTTTCCTTACTGGCTCAGATATTAATATATTTTCTGAAGTAGATAAACTTTAAACAAGCAAAGACCTTTTAGCAACCTCTGGCGATATCAAATAAGATGACATAATATCACTTATTTAACTTAATCTTTTCACCTGGGTTCCCAGGAGATAGCACCTAAATTCTGCTACAATCACAAACTTACTCTACATCTATACAACTTCAAAGGTTGAAGTTGGTTCATATGCTATAGTAAAAAGAGGACAGTGCCTGGTACCTAGAGGCTGCCACTGTTCCATATGTTGTCAGATCTTCAAGGGACCAAAGTGACCAAGAGAACAACTACTTGAACAAATATGGCTACTTCCTTAGTGTCTAAAGGGAAAGATAACCCTTTGAAAATGTCACCACTTAACTGTAAATTCCTAGTCATTACATTGGTTTTAATTTTTTTGTGTTGTAATTTGTCAGGCAGCTGAGAACTCTGAACAGCAGAATTTAGTGGTAACAAAACTTGTAGCCTGCAGAACCAATAGTCTGCTAAATTATTAAGTAGGAAGGTCCAGACTATATCACCATGTAGTCTATATTCTGAAGCAGAAGTCCAAATAAACCATGATCTCCTAGGTAATCAGATACGGTTTTACCTCATAAGGTCCCCAAATTCTCTACTACTGTAGATCACTAACCTTGTAATTAAATGGTCTGTAGCTACCTGGGGCTGAAAAGGACTTAATAACCTTGCAATTTAAGTTTGCGACAGAGTGAGCACATGCACCTGTCTTGATTGGCAAAACTGGTTTCTTTATCCAAACCAGGAAAAGAACAAGCTAACTCAGAGCCCTCTTTATGTATAGTTCAGAGCTCCTCTGTAACCACTGCTGTACTGGCTCTGGCTGGGATAGAGTTAATGCCAGTGCCAGGCAGCTTGCGTGTCAGAAAGTGCTCCCTGCAAGACTCTGCTCTCTGGATTTGATGCCATTTTACACCTATGCTGTATGGAATGCCCTATTTAACACCAAGGTAAAGCCTACTTGTGAGGGTATCAGCAACTGACAAGTTCTAGCCTCTGTAGAGAGATCCTAAGTTTTGCTTGTAGAAGGCAAAATCCACATTTCCTGTCATCAGCACTGGGGTTCTAGAACTTTAGGCAGAGAATTTCACTTTCTCTTGGTATTCTTGCACATAATTTTTTTTCTCAGTTAGGCATCCATCTCACACTACACACAGGAAAGAGGGATGCATAATGTAAACACTTTTAAATGGATCTCTGCAAGATTATCTCTGTTCTTCAATTTACACAATGTCTTGATGTAGGAGCCTTAAAAAATGTTTTTACTATTGGAAAATCTGCCACACCCTGAACCTGAAGTGATGTGCTCATATGCAGAAATTATAAGGGA
Source organism: Drymodes brunneopygia (assembly GCA_013400955.1). Classification (NCBI taxonomy): domain Eukaryota; kingdom Metazoa; phylum Chordata; class Aves; order Passeriformes; family Petroicidae; genus Drymodes; species Drymodes brunneopygia. The sequence continues at coordinate 208,994 of VZTZ01013642.1, forward strand.
TGTACAGAACTTCCATTTTGCAGAACTCTGTGAAGATCTTGTGCTTGAATAGATCAGAGCTCCTCCTGTCCATCAGAGAGGTGACAAAGGCATTCAGAACTAAGGACAGGGTGATGTGCTGGGCTAAGTCTCCAGATTCTCTTTACTGCACCAAGCTAAAGAGCAGCTGGACCATCACTGATAGAAGCAAGCTTCAGCTTGAGATGTGAAACATTTAATATAGCACAGTTCCAGCTGAACTATGTAACAGACTCACAGATGGAGGTATCCTTAACCTAGCAATGATCCAGCAGTGATTTCCAGTTCCTCATTACAGGCTGTATTGACCAATGCTATGTACCTTCAAGTAAAGAAAACTGGTACATGCCTTCTTCCATCCCATGCAACTCTCAGTACCCAGCCCCAAGCAGAACTAAAAGGGATTCCAGTGAAGATAGAGTTACTGTTTTTCAATAAAAGCACAAGTAGTTGTAAAAGGTCAATCAGATTACCCTGGTGTTGTCTTAGAGATAATTTGTTATCTAAAAGACAATGGTAATGTGTTTATAAGTGCAGCTAGTGATCAAAGGCACTACCTACTTATCAGGCAATCCATGACATTTTCATAATTTGCCCATGCAATAATACCTAAGCTTCACTTACTCAACATGAACAGCAGAAGCTCAGAAATAATCAGAGATAATTGCCAAGATCATCCAGAAAGTATTTTAAAAACAGTCTGTCTGCTTCTTTGTCTTGATAAGCTATTTCAAATATCAAAATATTGGGTCATATTTTTTAATAAAAGCTATAAAATATAATGTTTTGAAAGTTTTAACTTTGCATCTTCCATGATGGTCTCTGAATCACTCATGGAAATGCAGGTCTGAAAGCAACTCCTCAGAGGGATTTTCACTTTTTCTTGTTGCTTTACTTTTTTTACAGTTTCTAGATCTGTAAGTATTTTGTAGGTTACCTATACGTCATCACAGAGGAAATTTAACAAAAGAATTGCCTTTATTAATGTCCTTTTCTCATCCTTTAGAAGTAATTCCAAACCCTGCATTCTCTTGTACCAAAGCTGAAAATCACTAAAGCATCACAACTATCTCTACATTCAAGGAAGACCATCACCAGCCATTCCAGGAGCACATTCTAGAATTCCATCACACCATTTAGGTGCCAACACAGAACATTTCAAATATGACAGCAGCTTCAACAATGAAAGAAACAAAATCTGGAGAAGAAAACTGTTTATTAAAAATATCCGCAGTTTGTAGAAAGAATCCTGTGAAATTGCTGATATTTAATATGTATATGATATACAATTGTGTTCTTGTCACAATTGACCACACCAAAGTTTCACCAGAGTCCAATTAAATACAAGTTTTCTATTCACTATTTTCTTCACTTAAATTTGCATGCCAAGCCCACTGGACTTGGTGAAGTCTATTTGCTCCCTAGGAAAAACCCCAACCAACTATAAACAACAATTTTTACTTCTCTTATCATGATTCTGACTTTAAAAGCATGTCACAAGCATCAAAACTCACGGTATTGCATCACTATAGCTTATTTGCGGACAGGGAACACAAAACTCAGATATTTAAGGGTCTACCCAATTCCAGTTACTGTCCATGAAAATTCTGACTCTGATTTTAACTACAGTTGGATTTCTGCCTCAATGAGTCACTGACAATCACAGAGCAATGCAATGGAAGAGACAGAAATAAAATCAGCTCAATTCTCAGACTCCATTCTAACCAAATAACCATGTGGTCTCCCAGTGTGGTGCTTATAAAAATACAGTATACATGCTGTAGTTTGCATCTGCAAACCATTCTCCAGCTACTTTTAAATGTGTCTTTGTTCCTGTTCAGGCTCAGCTGAAAACACCCAGAGGAAGACAATGACACAAAACCTGAGAGGCATCTAGACTTTGTGCCTCACAGTCTTCTCAACAGAAGCAGATGTTAAATGACTCAAGGAACTTTTACTCCAGTGCTACATGTTCATTCACTCAGCTTCCCTTGGGATACACAGAGTCTGCCAGCTGGACTGATGTGAAGAGAAGTCCACGAGAAGACTACAGAAGCCATTTCTAAAAATCAATACTACTCCTGGTCTCAGCAGATACCTCACTGACCACATACATGCCTTTATTGTCTCATAAAGAACAATGTCTAATATTTGTCTGATAATTACAATCCCTGCCCCCAAAATGGCAGCTGAATACCTATTGATTCTCACTTTATGCTGTTTGCTTGTAAACAAACCCATTAGGCACCAGTGGAAAAGTCTATTGTTATTACAATGACTATGAAAGTTACAAAGGTGCAAATTACATAAAGGTCATTGTTATGTAGCTCATACCACAATATGAAAACTGTCTTACTTGAACAACTGGTTGTGGAGACCTCCTTCCTCCCCCTCCGTGTCTCTCAGTTGCACATCAAGCTTCATCTAAATGACTGTGCACAATGGGCAGGGGAGCAGTTCTACACTGAGGACTCTGTGAACTTCCCTCATATTAACCAGGTAATTCACACAACGCAGCAAAGCAAGGACTCCCAACCTACTGTGCTCTGCACAAGGCACACGTGGCAGCATATCAGATCTCTGGTGGCTTCTGTGGTTAGTCAAGTACAGGCAGTGGAACTGGACTGTGCCTGAAACAAGAAACAGGGCACAGTGACATTCTTTCTGATGACGGCCAATTTCTTCCCAAATCACAGGGTTCTCTTGACTAGAAAACTATAGAAATTACCCTGCATAAACATTGTGGAGATAATTAAAAAATAAAGAACCATTACAATGAATCTATTGAGATCTTTAACTCTAAACTGCCACCATCCCAGAAGGAACAAACTGTGAGTTAGTCTGACTCTTAAGTATACAATTAAGCCTGTCAAGTTTTGGCTCCATAATATGCTGTTTAATATTGAAAAATCTGTCAGCAAACCAATATGTGGCATTAATGTCATAATGCTTTGGTTTTGCTTCCTCATGGAACAATAAAACTATTTAGCCGAGACAAGCAACATGTTATTTATACACCTTTTGGCAACAGTTTTAATGCTATGTGGGATACTGCCCTTTCTTTCTAATATAATAGTTCCCTTTTTGGATTGAAATTGATGAGGGGAGCTGTGTATGTGTTCCATGTGGAATTGACTCAGTAATTCTATTAAGGGCTTCCTCACAAAGAAATAAATGTTCTCAATCTTCTTCAATATTCATCCTACTCATTATTTAAAACAGAAGGCCTAATCTCTCCATATATTAAGTTTCCTCAAAGGGTTTTCTATTAGTTTCAATGAATTCAAAAATTAAGCTTCAACACTTTCATGTTTGTAAAACTATGCAATCTGGGGCTTACAGTCAGAGCAGAAGGCTTTGCCATTTCTGGAATATTTGAGAAGGAGGGTGTTAAACTGAAGGTTACACAGCCTTCAGAAGGGATTCTTACCATCCTTACCATGTTCAGGTCATACTTCAAGTGCCCTTCAGCATCAGCCAGCAGAGCTTCTAATAATTTCTAATAATTTCACCAGATTCTCCAGGCCAATTCCTTCAGCTGGCTCTAACTAAAGCTTGCCCCCAAAAGGCCTCAGAGCTCACATCACAAACAAGGGTTTACCACTACAGACACTTGCACTAAGCAACAAGAGAAGTACAGTGGCGGGGACTCAGTACTGGAAGAAACAGAATATAGTAGAAGTTACCTTTGCTTCCCTTCCTAGATTTTATATTCACAGCTAATGAAAATAAATGGGAAAGCTGTCCTTATTATTCCTCAAAGGTTTTGGTTTTGTGATGACTTGCAGCAAAACCAGCTGGGCTGTGATAAGCTGTGCTGCTGCCCACAGTGAAGCCCCCCCGGCTGGGTATGTCTGCACAAAGGGATCACTTATGCTAACACTGGTAGTGACCACAGTAGGCTGCATTTCAAAAACCTCCTTCATGTGTCACTGCATCCACTCAGTACTGTCTAGGTCCATTTACTTAGCAAATTAATTTTGGGGACTAGCAGATAGAAGTTGCTTGGAACCCTGCCTCCAGTAATGATTAATATTTAATACAAGGTTTGTGGATTAGGTATAATATCTTTTATTGTAGTGACATCTACTGCCATGAAAAGCTGACAGTTCTGGAGGATCACAAGTGGTTTTTTAGTCCTAAGAGGAGAGACAAACTTTTAGATATGAATGCATTTCCTCAGGTCTAAGAAAGGTTTGTACTCCTGAAGGCTTGCCTCCCTTTTAAAACTATACTATGCGTCTAATAGTAAACCATCTAAAGATCATTGTGGCTGTACATACTCTGGCACTCTGATGTCATTAAAATAAAAATGAAGAAAAGTTGGAATTACACCTCTCACAAAAATGCAACACATCCTCCCCCAGGGCAAATTATTTACCTGTTCTTATGCAGGAAGAATAATTTTAAGAAGACCACATGGAAAGAGAGTTGTCCACCTATTACTGATATCCATCTCCTTAATTTTCTGCCTGAGTAGTTCAATCAAGGAACAAACTGAGAGGAATGATATAAACAAACTGTGCTTTTACATTTTGCGGAGAAAACAAAAGAGCTCATTTGCCTCTCATTTCTGCTGGCAAACAAGTCATTCCTAATTCACACCACTGTTAACAAGAGGAAGTTCAGACAGAACAGCTTAGATTTGCAGCCATTGCATGAAATACAATTCAGGAAATATCCAAGAGGATAAAGTTCTTTAAAGAGATGAGAAGATCGAAACAATAGTCCTAGTGACAGTGTACAGTTAATAAAAATTAATGGGATGCCTTAAGTAGCCAGGAGGTATTTCTCTCATTCTCGCACACAGAAGTAATGCCATGTAGGTAACCTTTTACATGAGAAAGATGTGTGTCCTGTGAGGTACTATCAAAAACCAAACCTGTCTTCAGTAAAGGAATGCTAAGTGAATAGATTCTGGTCTCACATTCTGACTCTACGGATCTGTGACAAAGGGCAAACCACTTAAAAATTCAGCATCTCCTGGTGAAACTGGTAGCAAATGCAATGAACCATTAATTCCAAACAAGAGTATTTTTCATTCCTATAGGTCAGAAAAGCAGTTCCCACAACAACTTCAATATTCCAGGATTCCTAGAGAGATGGCCATCCTAAAATGAGCAATGTACTTCAGTTACTTATCTCTGACAGTGACAAAAGCAAGACAGTCAAAGTAAGACGTAAAAATTAAAAAATCTGCCAAGAACTTTCTGCCCAACTCCACAATGTCATGGCTGACTAACTGCACAAAACATGAGTGTCTATATTCTTTAAAACAGAGATGAGACTTGGGTTAGCAGCAGATTTTCTCATTATTCACCTCTGAGATCCTTTTAGGGACCAGCTGTGTGCCCAGTGACAGCCCCAGTGCCAAGGCCCCATTGCTGTGAATACCAGCACTGAGCTGGACAGGTGCTCAGTACAAGTGGATGCACGAGGCTCCTGGTGATGTGTGGTTAGTGACTGCAGTCAGCAACACAAGCAAGTTGGAGAGGGAAGCAACACAGACCTCAGCCCTCACAGATCACATGTATGGGTCTGACTCTGGTTTTAGAAGTCCTTCGAGAAGCTGGGGCGCCCTTGAGAATGTTTAAAAGAAAAATAAGTAACTACCTCAATGGAGCTGATACAAAAGATCGAGGGACTTGATGCACCAGTGATAAAATACAGCAGTTGGACAGAGGGGTTGAGGATCACAGTGGTGCTGAAATGCTTTATTTAGGTGTGAAATGGGGTAGCTCAACATCTCTGTGCAATTCTAGAACCTACCACAGATTTACATGTGGACTGGGAGCCAAACCCTGTGCTGACACAAGCTCTGAGCAAGTCGGGGGTGTCAATGCATTTGTGACAAGACAAAAAAGCATAGCTCGGAAGACTGGAGTTTAAGAAAACAAACTCTCCCTTCTACCCATGAATTAATCTCAGTGCCATATGTAATTGTGTGGTGAGGGGGAAGAAAGAACATTTACACTTATAAAATAAACCTCCAGAAATCTTTTAAAGAGAAAAATCACCTGCTGGGAAAATGAAACTGAAAAAAATGTGGCTGGAAAAAAAGCAAAACAGAACTCCAGAAGGAAGAACATCATATTAAAAAAAGACAGTTTTCCAGCTGTGAAATAGAAAAAGGACATTTTTAATGAAAAAAACCTGACTCTTTGAGGTGCTTAATTTTAACTTTCTTCCTTTAAACAAAGCATTAAAACTCTACTAAATTACTCCAAAATAAGATAAAAATAAGTCTGAGCAAAGAGGCAAAGCTGGCCAGACTGGAAGTCCTGGGCATTGCACTGTGACTATAATTTTGCACCTGCTGAGCTTTGCATGGGGAAGTAAATTTAACACAGGACTTTATCCATGTTCTCTAAAGATAAGCTCAAGTGTCAAGAAGTAGATTTTAATGAGAATGAAATCAGGCATTTCCCCATTTCATCAATGCTCACTTTCATTTATAGGGCAATACAGTAATTGCTTAAACTCTGGTGTTGTACCTGAGAGACCTTAAGGAGCTCCTGCGCCAAGGAAATGCCAAGCAGCTGTACCCCTGTACGTGCAGTACTGTGCGAAGCAATACCTTAAGTAGACAGATGGGCTAAAGACAGGGAGTCTTATTTCTAGTTAGAATAGTATAATGCTTTTTGAAACACATAACAGCAATATAAACATGTTTTAACATTTAATATAATGCTATGCACGTCATATTCTAAAATACTCTTTGTGGAAGCCCATGCCAAAAAAAATACGGATTTGTGAGCCAGAAACTGTAGTGTCATTCAGAATAAGAACCCATGGTATACACTTCTTTAAATACAATCCATTACATTTATGCTATTGTCTTTTTTCCCTAGCCTAATTAATTATCTACCTCTCTGCATTTACTCTTAACACTTGCTTAACAAAGGACAAACAAGGTTAGTTTTGTTAAGCAAAGAAAACCTCCTTTTCTTTATGCTAAGTTACATTAAAGTCAATGTAATCTCTTTAGAGAATGGGAAAATAACAATTTCTGGGAGTCGAGCATGGATATATGGAGGCCAGCAGATTACTGTGTGAATCTTAACATGCATTCAAAATGCAGCTCTCTGAGAGCAGTAAAAAAAAAAAAAAAAAGAACACATCATATCCCCTAAATTACCTCAGAGCTGTTTGCATAAAGGGTCCAGAGGCAGTACAGTATAAGTACAGAGACGTGAGCCGTGCAGAGAGCACACGGCAACGCTTCTGTTGGACACTCCGTGTGCCTGCAGCAGCAAAAGGGCAACTCTGAAGCTCAGGTGCACAAACAGCTTTAAAGGACTTGGCAGATGCATCAAGCAAAAATCTGAAACTACAAATCAGGTAATCTATCAAATAATTTCCTACCTTTCTGTCTAAAGATTGCTCTGAATCAAATAGCCTTTGTGATGTTCTTAGGGCTGTTACTCAAGGATTTAATCAGAACTGATAAAAACCTACCAGTAAGAAAGACAATAAACTCTTTCTCTATTTAAAAAATTTGTAGGACTTCATAAAATTGTGCATTTCTTTTATGTTCTGAACATATAATTAAGCTAAATGACTGCTATAGTAGTACTAAAGATGTATTCCATTCTACTGAAGGAAGTCTGCTTCCTGTAAAATAAATCCGTAAGTGTGTTAGGAATGCAGTGCTAGCTAGAATAAATAGAAAAATGCTTGGTATCTGGGAAAGAGGTAGTAGAGGATACAATTATTATTACGTCCCTGAAGAAAATTTGAGGTACTTCCCTAATTTCCTTCCATGCAAATCTCCCTGCCCCACAGAGCACAGCTGTCTTTTTATCCTGACAAATACCCAGGCATATGGCTGCCTTAAATGTATACAAAAAGATAGCAAAAAACTAGTGGATTATTTAGGTTTGGCTTTAACAAATGGTGGAATGGAACTGCTGCTAATCCTAGTATCATTTTAAAATGAACCCTTAGCAAAGGGAATTGCCTGGTGGAGATAGCAGGTATAGGTGTCAAGGGGGAGTTCAAGGGGGAAATTGTTTGCCTCTTGGCAGAAGGCAGAGTAAAATCACCACTTTACAGAATCACCTGTGCCTCAGGAAGTTCATATTGTATTTATTCTGCTAGAAAAGTGAACAACTGCCTGGTTTTAATTATGAAGAATTTAGGTTCTTTGGAGGATAAAAAAACCTGAGAGGTTAGTAACAGAAATGAGAAAAATCCCTAAGAGACTTCAATCCCTGCAGCAGTGCCACACTTGTTTTTCAGTGTCTGTAAATACTGCTGTTATTATTAGGTTTGCTTGCTCCATCCTCCTCCCCTGTTGTTCTCTGTCCCATGGAAGTTGCAGGAACCCCCGTCCCACGATGCCATCAATTCAGCTGCCACTGCTACTCCTCTGCTTGACCTTGTGTGGTGTTTGCTTCAACGGAGGACATCTCCTACCAGAGGAGAGTGAGAACATGGGAAGAAGTTCCCTGGATGACATCCTTCAGAGATCTGAAAGCCTCATTCTTCAGTCTGTCCTCAAGAAAGCTGAAAAGGAAGAAGAGATTAATAAAGGTATATATCCCACTGGGGACACCCATTTGGTGGTGGCATAGCACTTGGCTGAGATCGTTAGATCCAAGGTATGATTTCCAAGTTCTAATGTTCATACTTAGCACTGGAACTAAGGGGAGGTGAAGGATAAAAGGGCTGCTGCAATACACTGACAGAGAGTTCTTCACAGATGTTTTCTTCTTCAAGATCTCTTTGCTCAGGAAAGGCTGTACAATCACTAAGCAGCAGCTGCATAATAAAAAGGTAGAAACCTGTCACAGAAAACCTTCTTGTCCAGAAGGTACTTCCCTAGGGAAGTTCTAAGAGGACCCATGAAGGACATGATGCAGTTGTGGACCCTGTGCCTAATATAAATTCAAGGTGGGGGTGCTGCCATTCACCTCCTGCCTCAATCCACTGGTTCCTATCCCCCAACAGAGGTGGGCTTTTTCCATGGCTGGGAATGCTAGAGGCTGTTCCAGTGTCTGCACCTCCCACCTTGTAGATTGTCTGCTACCACCTGCCACAGCAGTGGCTCAGGGATTGCAAGGAACAGCACAGAGGTGCCTGCCAGCAAGCAGGAGCACAGGGCCCTTTCAGAGTGGAAGACAAGCTGGCCTCAGGTGCCCACAAGAAAAGCCCTCTTCGCACCAATGCTGAGAATTGGTTGTGTTGATCCAAGACCTGAAATAATAAAGGGCTTAAGAATGAGTAAGAGATACTAATAGTGTTATGACTGGTAGCTGGAAATACTGAGTTGGCTTTCAAAGAGCAACAGGTTATGATCCTGCTCCACAAATTCCAATTACAACTTCCTTAGTGAGGATTATGGGGTCTCATTAACATTATTCTTTTCCTTGGACAGAATCAAATGCCCCTCTGCTACAATGGTTTTCCAAAATACAACACCCTGGGAAAAAGTACTTCAGTAACCTGGAGAAGAGACAGCATCCTGGAAAAAGAGATGTTGAGAAAAACACATCTTATGGAGACATTCAGAAGAGGCAGCATCCAGGAAAAAGAGAGCTAGATGACCTTGATGTCTATCTGGAGCTGAAAAGGCAACAGCCTCCTGGCAGAAAGTCACTGTTGGATCAGTTTGATAACAGCCCTAGGGCACAGCTAACCTATGTCAATGAGTTATCCAAAAGAGAACATCCAGGCAGAAGATATCTGATGTACAAGCATCAGCATCCTAGCAAAAGAGGCTGGAATTATGAGGTAAACCTATATGGTAAGAAACGCCAGCACCCTGGAAAAAGGCACTGGAATTCTGACATCTCAGATGACACAGGCCCCTGCAACTTCCAGGAGTCATATACCTGTCACAAAGGCAGCTTGTTGCTTGATTTAGTTAGCAGAGACAGGGTAGAAGAAAAGCGTCAGCACCCAGGAAAGAGATCAGCACGGGAGAGTGAAACAGAGGAATGAAAAAATAATTGTATAACACTTGCATTTGGTGAAGTAAACTGCCAGATCACCAAAATACTCTGTTCACTCCTTTTAGGCTTCCAGTTGCTGACCCCTGCACCTACCTTTCAGTGTGTTAAATGTTCCCATTCAAGGTAATGGCTTTGTCACACACTTAAAGCAAAGGAACTAAATGATCCATCTGAATGGAACAGGCAAGTACTGAGAATTTTAAATTCCCCCACTTTAGGAAGAGTGCTTATTTTCTTAGGCATCAGACCCCAAAATAATCCAACTATGTGTTCCTAAATTAATGAAACAGGCTCTTAAATTTGTGTTCTGATGCTACTGAAATAGAATAATTACATAGTTTCCTCTCACATCAGTGAAATCAGTAAATAAGTAGTGAGGGAGAAAAAAGAACATATCCCAATTGTTTCAAAATGAAACAGAGAGGTTTTCAGTTCTAAATGATAACGTTCTGGAGACCTGAGTCCTTGTACACTACAATCTGTCCAGACAGTAAGCACTATAGACAGGAATAGTTTCAATTGGAACAAAATAGATGAATGACTTCATAGTTTGATTTGGAACTGGCACAGGAAAAGGCTTTTTGCCCAAGAGGCTACAGAGTGCAAAGGGTTAATGCTTCCCTGAACATCTCAAGCACACATTGTGACCCCCCGAACTGTGTACAGCCCACACTAGAACTCCCTCCCTGGTGTGCCCACACTTCAGCCGTGCCACTTGAAATCATGCCTTCTCCTCAGACATTTAATAGGAAAGCAAGAAGAGATCCTGTCTTTCCAGTGAGGATTTCTGATTCCTCTCAAAGGAATGCTTTTACTTTCTGTGGTCAGACTTCCAAAAGTGTTTATTTGATATGAACTATTCAATAAACATGAATAGTCAACTCTGGTGTCCTTACTGGTTGTGCAAACACACTGCAATAACGTGAAAAGCATATAACCAACTCAAGCTAAATAAATTAACATCAAACAGTACTTTTCCACATACAATCTCCTCGCATGCTGGTGGTCAGCGCATGCTTGTACTTAAAACTGTTTTGCTACTGAAGTGGAATGATGATAGACTCCCTTTTTAAAACTTCCACCTGTATGACACACAAAATTATGCATCTGGGCTAAACTCACATCAGTCATGTCACCCACTTCACAGGGAACGTGACGAGAAGCTTATTTCCTGTCTGTGGGTCTAAACAATAGATTTACTGATTTTTGCAATTGATATGCAGTTATTGAGCACACTGAGTTACTCATCACTTCTTGTACATTCAAAGAGATTACAGCACATCAATATTCTGCTAGAATGTTATTTTTATGAACAAATGAGTATATTTTTCATCAACATTCACCCCTCAATACCATCAAGACACATTAGCTGACTTGAAGCTCCTCCTCAGTTACAGAAATCAGCTTTGCCATACAGTTTAGCTATCCTGAAGAAAAATAATTAATCATCTCACAAGTTTCACTGAATGTAGATGCTCACAGGCTGATCAATACTTAACATGGTCTATCAAACAATTTCTAACTTTGGAGGTAATACGCTGTTCTGTATGTGACAATGGACAGACCTCTTCTATTGACAGGGGGTTTCTAACAAACAAATGCTGAACAAATCCTTAGGGAAAATAGCTGGGGACACTCCATATACTTCAACTTTCTTTGGCACACTTTCTATATATGATGCCTTTTAAAATGTTTCATTTGCATTTTATCAGGGAAAAACTGATTCCTCTGAAGAATACTATTTCATATACCATTTTAAGCAATGAATGAATGAATGCTTCTTAAGAGTTGGGGAACATTACTTGCTATGAAATCTTCAAAATAAGTGAAAAACATGAAAGAAAAAAATTATCAACTGGGTAAACATGGGTGACAGCAAGGATTACATACTTAAAAAATTCTCTCTTTTTTATCAACTTATATTTCCAATATTTCAAATTGTCCAGATTATTGTTTTGATCAAAAGGACATTTTCTCTCAGTATCTGCATGAAAATTTTATCTTTATTTATTAAGTTCTTCCTGTTATCTGCAGTGTTGCAGACATAATAACAGGCAAGTACACTCTTTCTTCTACAGACATCATTCTCAGAGCATTGACTACCACTGGGGATTTGACACTTTTATGACTATGAAGCATACACAATCACAAGTTTGAAGTTAAGCATTTGTCAGATTTAGCTACACCTTAAAATATTTTTGGCTCTGGAGTTTGGCTAATGAACTAAGCAGAAAATAGCTAGCTTTTATACTATAATGCTATGCTTCTTTGAATAGCAAATATAGTGCAATCTCTTAGCAATATGAACAACACAGATATATATATGCTGTTTAGTTATAAAGTAAGAATTTGTTAATTGTACAGCTCTTTCATCATCTTATTTTTATTGTATACCTTCCCCTCACTGTCACTTTTTATTATAACTTAAGAGAATTTAATATCCATGCAAACATCCACAAGTAACTAGCTTTGCTCTGTCACTCACACTGCAACAACTGCAGAACCAGGCCTTGCAGTTGCACAGTTCCCTGAGAAAATGCACTATCTGTCTGACAGGCTGGGTCTCTTCAGGAATGAGAACAAACCAGCAGCAGACTTGGTCCACAAGTCATGGAAGTCAGTAGAAAAACCTCCTCTGCAGAATCTGAATCCACAGCGCAAAACCATCCAATGGCCCTAATATGGCAGCACAGTCATGCAAAATCTTATTTCCAGCTTTAATTGAGACTAAAACAACCTTGCACAGATGAGTTCTTTGTTGATTCCACTGCAGTTTTATATTTCTGGGTATTACCAGTTACTGAGACATAAGGGAGCTTGATTCCTAAAGCACAGATTTTACAAGTGTCTTCAAAATGAACTTTGTTTTTAATGGGAGGAGAAAGTTCATGTGAACCAGCTGTATAATTAACATTCCTGGCAACTATTTTCAACACCTCTCACCATGCCCCCTCTCACACACATATGAGCCTTGACATCTTTGCTGACCCACTGTAATTAGCATGGGCTGAGTGCTTCCAAGGGACATGTGGCCCCAACAAACACTTTTATTACTACTTATCACAGCTCATTAGTTGAAGAAAGTTTGAAAACGACATCATCACCACAGCTGAAGTAGTCACTGCTTCCCTGGCAACTCACTCAGTTAACATTAAAGGGACAGCTGCAACTTTAAAGCATTGGTCAGGACATTGTTATAAATAAAAAATTCAATTGAAAGAAGTCAAGTGGAGAATGCAAGAGGGATGAGGCTGCATAAGGTCTAGATTGTACAGAGACATGACACAAAAAATGAAGACAGGAAAATCATTTTGATTTTAGGAAATGGGTATGTGGACTACCAGCATTGGAATGCAGAAGCCTCTCTTCCAATAACAGCACAAACTCCTCACTCCTGCAGGGTAATGAGGAAAGGTTGGACACAGAGACCTTCAATAAAACCAGATAGGAAACTCCTTGAGAAAAATGAGTTAATCTACCTGCCTTAAGATTACTTTTAGATCTGTGTGAAGACATTTGTGCTTTGTTTCCTTGATGAAACCAATACAGCTTGAAAGTCCTAAGAAGGAAACTACGGAAAGGACATTTGTCAGGCACCAGCCAATTCACCTTGTCTGCTTCCATGAGATGGAAGGAGCACCAGCTGAAGGAGTGTTACTAGATCGTAAATTGTATTGGTATGCTAGAGCAGGATACCCGTTTCAGATAAAGATGGGGCATGTCAGATACCAATACAAAGGAATGATCCCAGACAAAAGGTGAAACCAGCTCTGCAATTCATTTCAGCCACTGTGGTTTGAACTGATAGCCAGTGATCCAGACAAGACAGCAGTATGTCACAGAAGGGTTGACTAAAGGAACATGTTCCTCACTTACAGCTAACATTCCCTCACCTTCTTCTGGTTCATACGCATTGCAAAGAGGGGGAATCTGGACTTAATAAATTGCACAAATATTCCTACAAAATGGGGGTAAACGAGAATCCAACATGCCATAGCTAGTTCATTGCCATCTTCTCTCTATAATGGATGTAATGAATATGATGCAGCATAGACAGTTTAATAGCTGATTGATATAGGGAAAATGTTAGATTATGACTGGGAAAACTACAGAAAGTGATCTGAAGAGTCTGCCTTAAATATTGCTGATTTAAGGTAATTTTCAAAGAGAAGCATATGTTTCCACTATAAATTCCCTCCTGATTTTGAAGCTGGTACTGTGTGGTGTACCTGAAGTAGCTTTGTGAAAAAAGAAGAGGAAGAGGAGAAAAGTCAAGGCAAATGAAAAATATAGTAAGAATTTATGAAAGGTTCTTTGAGCCAAAGAAGTCAAGACAAAAAGCAATCTCTTTGAACAAACAAGTGGTGTTGAACAAGAGAGCAACAACAACCCTGCAAAAATCATAAATCATTCCCTGTCAAATACCAACTGGTGGGGGTGTTTTGCTTATTGCTTTTACATATGCTGCCTTCATGAAACGGATTGGTTGCTGCACAGGTTTGTAGACAAAAGAGAAGACAAGAGGCTAGAAGAAACGGCACCCAAATGTGGTGTACTTGACATTTGAAATGAGCCCTGAACGGAATCCAGGCATTGTGGTGTATGGCTCTTATAGTTAAACCATTAAATTAAATGTAAATACAAAGGAATTCTGAATCTTCCCATCTTTCCTCTTTAAATTTGCCTGCTTTATGTAAGTGCTGCCACTCCATGGCACTCAGGACCAATATGACAGATTATTCAGCAGTGTTAAGGGACCAAACAAACTTGAGATGATGACTGGCTTGCGAGTACCGAAGCAGTTAATCAACAAATCAGATAAAAGGGGCTCAACAAGTAGCCAGCTGCCACTCTTACAAACCATCAGGCTGTCAGTTTGGATTGATGAGACTGCAAACACAGTAAAAATCATGGGTTTGGCATGGAAACATAGTTTCTATCCTGTCTACACAGACTAATTAAACAGAGTTGTCATGTATCAGAATGCTTAGTATAAGCAACTTGAGTATATTGAATAGATGAGCTTTGGTAAAATGAACAGCAATATGAAAATATTTTAGTTCTCTGAACAAAATGAAAAATACAGGAAATTTTGGGTTACATCCACCTAAACAAACAAACAAAAACATCTTCTCTGATAAATTAAAATCAAATATCATTAATGTTATAGGACGAGTTTTGTGCTACCCATTTCAATGTTAGGAGATTTAAAATGAATTTTTAAAAAATCTATAATTAAATTATAAAATTGAATTTAGGCAAATTAAAAAAAAGAAAAATTAAGCTAAATTAACCGGCCATTTAGTTTAGGGAATATTTACAAAGAACATTCTGATTTTCCCAAGAACAGTCTGATTTTTCACTCTGCTTACAAAATCCACATTGAACTCAACACTGTTAAATTTCAGATATTTTAAAAGGTTTTTCAGTAAAAACATTCCACTCGAATACCTTGAGAGGTAGACAGGTATCATTTACATTTATCTCTCCTGTGCTGAGATCAGATTCCATTATTAAACATTCCAAATGGCACTGAAGGTTTTACAAGAAGTCGAAGAACACAGATCACCCCAACTGGAACACATTTCTGACAGGGCTATGCCATGGCTATGGGGTCAGCTGTGTCCCCCCTCTCAGCCGTATTCCCACTGAAATTTCTCCTCCTGGACATCAGTAGCAATGACCAACTTAGCAACAGACCAGGTTCTAAAATTCACAGTCAAGAGTTACTACAACTCACAAACATATTTTACCACTTAGTTTCTCACTCTTTGCAAAGGACCTTGAATGTAGCAGAGGAAGAGTTACCTAATGGATGTGGAGTTTTGTCGGCTGAGCTTGTATATCCCAGCGGCAGGATGGGGCAGTACAGGTCTGACTTTGCTGCTGGAGCAAGTCCTTCTGAGCTACTGCTTGTTTGCATTCATTCACTGTGAGCCATTACTGATACAAATGCAGTCCCCAAGAGCACCTGTAGAATTGCAGTAAGGTTTAATTTATCCCCAAAGACCTCTTCCTATTGCAACTAGCTGGGTGAAGACAAATTAATTTTTGAAGCACTGTAAACTGATTTGCTTTAGACTGACCTGGATGTTTTCACTTTGTAAACCCTCTTTTTATGGGGAAGCGTGATGAGCCTGACCAAATAATAGCAGCCAAAGTCTTCTTGTTTACACCAGCACAAACCATCGTGCTCAACATCTCTTAAGAGACACAGAAGCTCAAATCTTCCTTTGGGAGCAAACTGATACCATTCCACACATCACTGCATCTGGCATAACTTTGTAGCATCAGTTGTCTCATTGTCTCTGAGATATTCCCAGTAAGTCTAATACTCTCATAAAGAGTATTATGAGATAAAGACCCAAATCATATTCACTTCATGGGGAATGAGATGATTTAGATTCAGAAAGAGGCAAACAAGTGGCATTTTTCTTTAAAAATCTTGAACGAAATTTCTCTTTTCAAGAGTGATTGACACTACAGGGTGTTTTATCATTACTTGAAAAAGATTCATTTGGCGAGATGTGTTCTCACATCTGTGGTCAAATGTAAAACATGCAAAGGAGCACAATTTAACTGAAGATACAGTGAAAAGTTTGGTTTCTTGTACACACCCCAGCATGCTATTATCCTCCTCACAATTCACTGCAAGCAGTCCTCACTGCATGGTTTGTATCCCAACAGAAGGCTACAAGATTTCAATTGTTGTATTTCCCACTTGAATTAGCTTTTAAGACTTCATTTCTGAAAAAGAGCAGTTACTGAAGCAGTGGAGAGACAGTTAAGGAAAGAGCTTGCTGTTCTGTACAGCCTCGCTTTTCCTTACACCTGATTCTTACTACTTGGGAACGGCAAGAGAGGTTGGACTTTCCGGGTCAACAGGGCTCACAGGCAGGAGGAGAAAAACCTTTAGAGTAAAGGCCTCTGAAATTCACGGTCGAGATCCACAGGCCCTCGGCTGCTCTTACACGTGCTTGTTGTGCCATCTAGTGACTACCACGTCTCCCATCCTCCACCCGCCCCTTTTTCTTGCCCTTTCCCGCACACTCGTGACAAATCACGCACATGAAACAGGAACCAGAAAACTGAAACGCCGACAGAAACCTCCCCACGAACTCTGCACCTACATGGATCTTGCAGTTCTTGTAGAGACACGTGTACCGCTGTGGTGTTCCTCCACTGTTCACTTATAACTCACTGGCCTCAACACAGGACAAAAGGGGCAAGGAACGAGAGGCAGCTGGTGGTACAGGTATGGCTCCGCCAGGAAACTGCCCGGTGCCAGCAAATCCAGGGGGATGACACCACAGCAGCTGAATCCTCTAAGGCACTGAGCCTCAGGCTGGTTTTCTTCCTTCCCCCCACCCCATCACGATCCGTGCTGAAAAGGTTTTAAAGGACGTAATCTGGAGGGCAGAAGAGCAGGGCATGATGAGTGAAAGCCCACCTTTAATGGGCAGGACTCAAGCAAATAGCATTGCCATGTAAGAAAATCTCTGCCTCCAAGAGCTTGTAATCGCAACACATGAAACTGAAGTGAGGTTACACAGTCCTATTGTTTCCATTTGATTGGGAGTGCGTGAGAGGAGGGACTGCTGCCAGCTGACACCAAACAAAAGCTGGTATCAGAAAGGGGATACTGAAAAGGGCCTGCCGTTGATTTACACAGCTCTTTGCCAGGAGGCAAGCAGTGGGGTTCCTGGGCTCCGCCTGTGACTAAGCACGTCACCGGCCGCTCTGGCTTTCAGTTTTAGGACACTTCCTCTAGGAAGACTCGGTAGGCTGGGAAAGGGAATGTTGAGCGTGTTGATATTGGCAACGGCGGTCCTGTTGAGCGTGCTCAGCCATTAGGATACACAGCACAGACCCACCAGTGCCATGTAAACGGTCCCAGGCAGCGGGGCGGGAAGGGTGTCCCCCACATGACAGCACCTTCGCATCCTGGCCTCAGAAGAGACGAGGTCCCGGTTCCCGGTGCTCCGCTTCCCCTCCCAACCGCCATCCACAGCTCTGCGCTCGGCAGCCTCCTCCTGATGTGGGACGAGCCCGCCTTGTCCCCGCCTTTTCCTCTCATCGATGTCTCAGCGCTCGCCCCGCCCTCAGCCGCGCTCTGGTGCTCCCGGCAGCCGGGACGGGCCGCGGCCGCCCTGGTTTGGAGACACCCACCGGCTGCCCGGGCGCTGAGGTGAGGCGGGCCCGGCCCCGCGCTTTTCCCGGGCCGTCCCTGGGCTGTCTCTGGGCCACGGCCCCTCGCGCGGGCGGGGCAGCCCNGGTTCGTTTCAGGCAGGCCTAAGGACGATGCACCCGCACCCTGGCAGCCGGTGAGGGCAGCGCGCGCGCGGCCACGATGGCGTCGGGCTGCCCGGCGGCCTTCGGGGACCCGGCCGAAGTGCGCGAGGGCTTCCTGTGCCCGCTGTGCCTGAAGGATCTCCAGGCGTTCCGGCAGCTCCAGGCGCACTACGAGGAGCAGCACTCGGGCGAAGACCGGGACGTCAGGGCGCAGCTCCGAAGTAAGGGCGGCCGCGCTAACGCGTTCGGCTTGGCCGTGGGAAATCCCTGCTGGTACTTCGAGTGCTCCCAAATGTCTGACAAGAATAAAATTTTGAGAGGCATGCGGTTCCATTCTTCCGTAAATCAACTTGCGCCAAACATAGTATTTACCTTCTCCCGATACTTCCCATAAATTGAGTGTAAAGTAGGCGCTAAAGGAGATTACTCTTCAAATATCTGATTTTATGTACGATTTTTATTATTGACCTTTTTGGGTTGTTTGTGTTTATCTGAAAACTCAGAATTTTACTGTAAACCAGTGAATACCCAAGAATTGAAGACTAGAGAATATGGGGAATCTGCGATACTTGCCAGGTTCCAGTCCATTAATTTCTTGTTTTGACAGTAGATAAAACTGTGGTTGCAGTTAAAGTGTAAAGTTAAGAAAGGTTATTTTTGGTAAAACATGGAAAAGCGTGTGGGTGGTTGAGCTGGTGGGACATGCTGGAAGTGCCCCATGAGTGTTACGGATTTCCACTTTCAGTAGTGTTTGGAAGGTCTCTTTGAATTTTGTGTCTCTAAGATATTTCCCTTTTTTACCCCCTTGTATATACAATGTTACTTCATATTGAGAGAAAAATGTTTAAAATCTGGCAATAATCATGTATGTTTCCTGCAAAAATCTCTCTGTTTTTGTTGTAGTATGCTAGAAGTAGTGGCCTGGCAGTCTTGATTTTTTCTTTTTCTCTTGAGATAGACTTTTGAAGTATTAATGAGTTTTCTTGGTGAAACCCTAACCCTAACAGTGGGCTGTTTAGTATTTTAAAAATTATTTATGTGTACAGGCACACTGAAATTTGTAGTTTGTGCAGTGAGACAAGAAAAGTGTTGAACACTCTTGAATCTGAAGAAAATAGTTGAGAATTAGGAGAATTAAGATAAAACTATATGATGCCCCATGCTGCGAGACAGGTCCCATAGTTTAAGGCATGTTGCTGTTTTACAGTGAAGTCCCACAATGGAATGTTCTAACCTACTGTTTTGTCCTTAGGACCTCATGCTGCTTTATGACAGACAACAGAGAGCGTTTTGTGTCACCTATGGTGCTCTGAACTGCATTTTGGTTCTAAGAATGTTTTGAGGATAAACTTTTTCAGAAAACAGATTTCTGCTAAAAGAAGAGGAATATTCTATACTGGGTTCACATGATGAATATTTGGTGACTGTCTGACATGTTAGATAACTTCGGTTTATCTTTTTCAGATCTAGTCCAGAAGGCCAAAAGAGCAAAGAAGAAATTGCTGAAACAAGAAGATGATGACAGAACTGATTCTGGATCTCAGGAACGATATGAGTCATTCAGCTATGGTGGAGTAGATCCATACATGTGGGAGCCCCAGGAAGTAGGTAGGAGAGCTAGATAGCAACACACAGTGGGGATAACTTTTGATCTGAATTGGGAAAGTGCTACAGTATTGCTCAAGTGGCTTGGAATTGTGTCTGTGCTGCACTGGATTCGCTAGCAGGGGATTATGGTTTGCATATTGACTTTGAGCAGCCTGTCTGCATTGGGTGGGGCGTGGGGAAAACTCAGTTAATGGGGAGAAAAAAAAGACATGTATAGAATCACTACCCAAACTACCCTTCAGGTAGCTGTTTGTCATGTCATTGTGCCTGTGCTGCTGAGATCTGCTTAATCTGTGTTTACCTCTGTGTAACTAGCTTCATCTTGTGACTTTACAAAACAGATAATCCACTAATTAATAGCTAAGTTACAGGTATGTAAAATCTCCAGCTTTGGGGCTGCACTTAAAGTAGCTGTTACTTTGCATGTTTGACAAAAAGATTATCCATTGATTTAAACTTCCAGCTTTTTCCTTGGATTTGAGATGGCAATCACCTCTTATTAAAACGGGCCTTACTTTAAAAAAATCACAAACTAACAAAAACAAACAATAAACAAACTCTACTCTGCTGATTAGAAATCTACATTTGTAGAATTTCAAGGATAAGCTGACTGAGCCTGTAATTATAAATACTGCTACTGGAGATTGCCTGTTACTATAACTGAAATACTATGGTTATTTTTGGAGGAGGAAGCAGCACCATCTCTTGTGGATCCTGGGAAAGTTTCCACTATGGTGCTGACAGACTAGGACTGAGTCCTTTGGGTCTGCAGGGTCTGAGTTCTGTATATTACTTTACTTTTGACTTTGTAACTATTTGAGCAACAATCATAGTGTAAATATTAGCTAGGAATAAATTTAGAGAGAAGGTTTATGAACATTAGGAAAGTGAGAACTGCTTTCTGATGAGAGTTGAGAAGATGAACCTTAGGGATTTTGGCATGGGATTTGATGAATCAGTGAAAGGGACTGTATGATGTCTCCAAAGCAGTGGCTTAAATCAGTTACCCAGAGGGACTCTTTCACTCCTGTGAATGCATTTTTGGAGATTTTTTGGTTATTTCATTGGCATGAGGAAGTCAGATTCTTACATCTACATAGCTAGCATCCAAAAGCAACATCTGATTTTGATTTCTACCAGCTGGTAGAAAGATTTGGTTGGTTGGTTGGTTGGTTTGGAGTCCTTTGGTTTTTGTCTATAACTTTGATTTTTAATACTTCACTCACGTTAGTTGGAAAAGGAGTAATCTTAAACCAACATTATTGACTATGAATTATACATTTCTTAAAGAGATGCTGTAGTGTTCTTTTCAATACTTGGTGATCAGTTTTCTGGAAATCTGAACCATCATCAAGGATTTGATTCAGACCCCTAAAGGTGTAGAGAGGATCAGAAATCTGAAACAAAATTGCTGCTGCATAGACCTCCAGTAATCCTTGGGCTTGCCTCTTCCCTTTGTTTAACATGTAGTCAGGAAACTAAAGGGAGTTGGTTTTGAGAACACTACTAATAGGTAACAACTTATGAAATGTAACTGACAAACGAAGATGGAGAAGAAAATTGTTGCAGATGTTCTCTTTAACATAGTGCTGCTTGTTTTGTGTAGTAGAACACTCTTTATTGCTAACCTGAAGATTAGGCTTTAACCTGCACGTTTTATTTATAGCAACACTGTGAAAATGTAAGATTCCAATGTATATTTAAAATTGAATTTGAGTATGAGAAATAAATGGTGAAAAGAAGAGACATCTTTCTTTCAAGAGGCATTTAAATCCATACAGAATACTTGGGTGACTGGGACAAATTTTTGTTATCCCTGCAGGTGCTATGAGAAGCCATCTTTCTGAATTCAAGAAACACCGAGCAGCCAGGATTGATCACTATGTAGTTGAAGTCAATAAGCTAATAATCAGGTTAGAAAAGGTAAATTTAATGCTTTTTAACATTCCAGCCTTCTAAATGTTTCCTAGATCAAAAAAATAGTATTTCAGTATGAAGCGTGCCCATTTATAAAGGATATTAAACTATGACTTTCTTTACACATTTCCTTGAGTCCTGTGCATGGTTTGACCCTGTGCCATGGGTATGGTTTCTGTTTCTATGCACCATTTTCAAGCTGAAGATGCTACTTCCACATGCTTCAAGAACCATCTCTTCTCCTGTTTTATTTTTTCCATCTTTTACTTTACTAAATTGCTCCCCAATGTCTTTGTCATGATTCTTCCAGCTTCTCGTTCTTCAAAATCTGCCAATGGTATACTTCCATTTTGGCTCAGATGCAGTAATGTTGGCTGCAATAAGGATTATGTCCAAAATGTGCTAATTTGTACAGGTTTGACAAGTAATTTTTTAGCACTTGTATGAATATGGAATTAGAACAAATGAGGAAAGTTGCGTAAGTCTGGTGTAAAACCAGCTGAAACTCCTCTCAAAAATGCCGGGCTTCTTTTTCATGTTGGGCTGAGTTGTGTTGGGTTTTTCCCTTGCAAAAGTATAATTTTCTTGAATATATTGTTTATCTCCTACCAGCTTACATCGTTTGACAGAGCAAACACTGAGTCAGCTAAAGTAAGAGGTTGGTGTGATCTTACCTGAGACTATTTGCCCTTACCGTTTAACCAGCTGAGGAATTAATTGAATACTTACATGGTGTATATTCCTGCTCACAGCTATAGAGAAGACTGTTGTGCCTTGGGTCAGTGATCAGGATGTTCCATTTTGCCCAGACTGTGGCAGTAAGTTCAGTATCCGAAACCGACGTCACCACTGCCGCCTTTGTGGGTCTATTATGTGCAAGAAGTGCATGGAGTTCGTCAGTCTTCCTTTGGCAAGTAAGTACTGTGGAGTAAATTCTTTGTTTTCTTAGCTCACTTTGGGTGCATCCTGGTTTTTTGCCATTAGAAAAAAATATGCTGGTAATAGTCTGGCTCTGCAGGAAACTTCGTTCAATTTCGTGCAGACACTAGTCTGTGAAACAAAATACAAAGAATTATTTCTCCATTCTTCATCTCTGTTCATTCTCCAGATTTTGAAGTGTCACGTAACACTGAAAAATTTACTAGAAGTAATATTAGTAATAGTAAATACTAAATAAGTAAATAGTAAAAAAGTAGTAACTTCTGGTAAATATAGCTATTACTTATTCTACTGAGTACTATAACTATGGAGCTATTAACCTTAGGAACTGCCAGCATTCTTGACATTTGACAATATTGTGGATATTTCCAGTTTTTTCTGTTGTCCAAATGGTGGACTTTGGGACAACAACTTAGGGAAATTCATGTATAGGCCTTTAAGGACCACTTTGAACTTTTATTTTTCTCACCTGGTGCACTGGAGAGGAGATTGTATTTTTTGTGGAGATAAATGACATTAACTGTGCCTTTTGGAGTGTTCAAGCACAATGCCTGGACACCATTATCATACCTATTTTACACATTGTTTTGTGACTACAGGCTCAAACATGAGAATGCTTCTAGACATAAGCAAAGTAGGTGATGCTCAGCAGTCTGCTCTCCAGCTAGTTTTAAATACTGTAGAATTTGCAGTGAAGACCAAATTCTGACTTGCAGTTGTGGTTGTCATGCAATCATTACTTGTCTTTCAGCAGATTTTTTCAACCTGGTTTTCTAATATCGCCTGAATGTAAAGTTTCTGCTAAAGGGCTGTTTGTGTTAGTAAAATCTATTGGCTTCTCTAGTTACTGTAAAATGACCTTTGTATAATTTTTAGGCAAACTCACTAGTGCCAGCAAAGAGGCCTTGGGTTCTCATACGAGCCCAAACTCCTCACCCAGCAGTGTCCACGGCTCCCGCCGTGGCAGCATTAGCAGCATAAGCAGCGTGAGCTCTGTTCTGGATGAGAAGGATGATGACCGAATCCGTTGTTGTCAGCACTGCAAAGACACCCTGTTGAAAAGAGAGCAACAAATTGATGAGAAAGAATACATACCAGAGATTGTGAAACTCTATGAGGTAAGTCAAGCTCTGTGCTACAGTGTATATGTCTGCAGTGGTCACTACTTGACTTTTAGCTTGTTACCTCATGTCTAAGCTGTTATTTTATGACTTAATACTTACCTGTGTTAGAAGGAACTGTTGGGTGTTTATGCCATGTAAGAAGAGACATACCTGAAATGTTGGAATCAGTTGCAATATAGTATTTATATCCCACATTAACTTCAAACATCTTTTTAAAATACGTCTTCATTCTCATCATCTGGAACTAGTAGTTCAGACATACCTCTCTTAAAATTGTGAACTTGTTTAAACCAATGAGTGGTATGCTGTGGATTTGATTGGTGGGCTGCGCTGGAATCATGGGACTCAATGTTGTCACCACTGTTTGTCCTTACACTGATGGCAAATGCATTTTTTGAACCATCTCTATCAACATTACGTTCAAATGGGCTTCGCAGCAGGTACTGATGGTCACCAGATACCTTTTCAGTTGAGTCCACAAACTCCCTGGATTAGTATTAATAGGAGTTTCTGCTGGTGCTCTTGTTGGTGAAGAGCTGTAAGGCTAGAAGTGGTCTAAGTCATCCATTCTAGCAGCTTCTCGATTCAAAGCCCACCTGGCAGGGGTACAGCAAGTCTTTCTCTGCTCCTGACAATGCTTAATGTGTTCTGAAGATAACTGGAGAGTCTTGTCATCCTGAATAGTTAAAGTGGCTGTTATGGTTAACTTTAAATCTGCACAAGCAATGTGAAAAGATTCATGTCAGCATGTTCTTGCATTAGTGTTTTAATGTCAGTTCTTTTTTTATACATTTTGTTTTAATATTTTAACAAGAAACTCCGACTCTGCATGGAGAAGGTTGACCAGAAGGCACCAGAATACATAAGGATGGCAGAATCACTAAAGTAAGTCCCATTGCTGGTTATGTTTATGAATATATGTATTCTTCCTCTAAGTGTGGGAAGTAGTAAGTAAGTGGTGTACTAAGGCTGCAGGAGTGTGTAAATGAAAAGAAAATGCAGTGTTTCATTATTGTCTTCTGGGTGCTCTTCAGACAAAGTAGTACTGAAGTAATTATTAATGGTAATATACAGAGAAGTTGTTTGATTAGTTAATTTTTTTAAAGCCACTTTCCAGTGAGGCACTACTGTCATATTTTGCTACATCATCTTTGCAAAAAAAGGAAGTACAAGGCTACAATTCTTGTGTAAATAAGCCTCTTCAAAACAGCCACAATAAGCTGTTGCTGTCCTCAGCTGCATGCTCTGGCTTCCAAGGAGTGCCAGCAGCAGCAGATTATTAGAATGCTTCCCATCTGTTCTGTGTAAAGCACCTTCATCTGGCAGCTGTTCTGAGTGTACCTGGCCTATCCTGGGCTGCAGTGGATAAGCAATATTCTCGTATTTCAGTTTTGTGCATAATTTCTTGCAGTAGTATTTTCTCACTGGGGTAACTCTGCAACTCTCTGCAAGAGGTTGCCAGGTTGTACTTTTGGCTTGTATAATGAGAGAAATACACACATTGGTCTTTGATTAGGAGGCATTTCCTTTTGAAAAGTTAAAGTTAATAAATATTGCTGTATCTGTTCTTTAGATTTAATGATTGTAGAAAAATCAGTAACAAAACTGCTTTTGTAAAAACACTTCTTGTGATAGGAAGAAAGAAGTACAGAAGGTGAAAAACGTGCTAAGATGTTACTGCTTTTTGTCATGAATTCATGGAAGATTGGGTTATGTGGCTTGGCAGCTGGAGAAAAGTAAAAATACAAATGTCCTGGATAATGGAAGTAAACATCAGAAAACAACAGACTTGTTATGGGCAAAATTAAAGGTTTCTGACTAGTACTGTGTCCTGGAAATTGGAATAATATAGATAGTGAAGCTGCTTTTGAGAAAGTGATTGCTGTAATTTGTATTTGTGATATAAAAGGACAGGGAAGCTAAAAACTGGTGAAGAGTTTTCCCCACAAAATCCTAATTTCTTTTATCAGTAAATTGGAAACTCTAGTAAAGTTCCTGCAATGATTGTGTCCCCATGTGGACTGTCAGTTACTGGCATCTTAAATACTACACCCTGTTGAGTGTAGTACTTTGCTTTCTGACAAATGCTAGTGGAGGTAACTATTATGCTTTACTGGTATAGCTACTCAGAGATTTTTCCCACCAAGCTGCCTTGAAAAAAAATTGCCACAAAATAGATACATTTGCTAAGCATGTGTATATTTTAGATATTACTTGTAGAGTGGCATTTCTGTGTTAGAATACAGTTTCTCTTAGAGTAGTAATAATAAAATCATAAATAAAATTGCCTTCTATGAAGTGTTCATGTTCACAAAATGATTATAATTTTCCACTTCTGTCACAAAGAAAGGTTTTTAAACATGAGCCTGAAATACAATCATTCAAGCCCTTCAGTGTTAGCAGTTCTTACCATTGTTGAATCTGGGTCATCTTGAGATAACTTGTAGTGTTGTATGTTTTGTTAACTGGATGCATGACTTACAGTAAAGTTCTGTTTATTCCTTAGTGCTGGGGAGACAGCCTACAACCTTGATCATGCTAATGACTTGAGGGTGGAGATCCAAAAAATGTATGAATTTATAGATGCCTTAAGGTAAAAGATCATCTCTCTCCCTTTTCACCCAAGCATGTGTGTATCTCTGTTATGACTTTACTGATTATATGGATGATCAATTTGTCTGCTCAGTTGTAAAGAGCATTTGAAAAGGTAGATGCTATTCCTATACACTACCAATTTCTACTTCCTTCTCTAGCCTTAAAATTCATGCATTCCTCTGCAGTAGGAATAACTAAGCATAGAGGAAAAAAGTAGCAGCACCATTTAGGGGGAACAAATTGTTTCTTTGGGGTTTCTTTGTTTTTCTAAGGCTGGGAGTGGAAAGTGTTACAAATAGTAATATCCAAAACTGTTTTTCTAAAAGAACATCAAAAGTCTTCGATCCAATATTGTCTCTCCACTTTTGTTGCATTTTTCCTGATTTTGTTTTCAAACTGATGAGGCTGTATGTTTGCTTTGATTCAGTAAGAAGA
The DNA here is from genome assembly GCA_013400955.1 of Drymodes brunneopygia. NCBI lineage: Eukaryota > Metazoa > Chordata > Aves > Passeriformes > Petroicidae > Drymodes > Drymodes brunneopygia. The sequence goes on from VZTZ01013642.1 coordinate 235,878, forward strand.
TTTTGAGTCTAGGCCTGCACGAAGATCCTCAACCTCATCCTAAAACACTACAACTTCAGCGAATGATAAGATACTCAGCTACACTTTTTGTTCAGGTAAATAGAGCATATGCTGTGAGATGAATGTACATTTTAGATAGTGTTCTCTTCTTTGCCGGGTATCCCTGTGGTTTGCAACTATTTTGACAGGAGCCTTAGTTCTATACATTTTCTGCATTTTCTGTAGTTCCCTAATGACTTACGATAACCTTAAATAAGCTGTCTTGAACATAGATCTTGCACTCAGAATAGCGTTGGGCCTGGGGAACCCAAGATGTGTGTGAGCCTTGGCTCTTCCTCTTGCTGAGGTGTGAGCCCACCCAGCAGTGCAGCTGTGGCAGCAAAGGTGTGTGCAGACGTGCAGCAGGGACTGCAGTGTGGAAGCATCTTTGATGTGTTTGTGGGGTTTCTGCTCGTAGTATCTCTCTTTTCAATGATTTGAAAAATGGGCTGAATACCTGTAAGCAATACTGTAAATATTTCAATTTTTGCCAGGAAAAGCTGCTTGGCCTAATGTCCCTGCCAACCAAGGATCAGTATGAAGAACTGAAGAAGAGAAGACTGCATATGGTAAGAAAGGTTGAGATCTGTTATGTCTTTTATCAGGCATTCTCATAGATACAAGCCTGGGAGCTGTGTGGGTATAAATAGTTGCCTGGATTTCAGTTTGTCATTTTTTCATCCGTATTATCCCATCCCCTTTCCAGGGATTCACCCAGCTGCTGCTATGTTCTGCCCAGAACAGAAGTAGGTGGGCACAGAGCTGGACCCTTCTAGAAAGCAGCAGGCACTTGGGTGCATGGGCTCTTTCAGCTGCAGTGCATGCAGAGCAAGCCCAGAAGTGAGTGTGTTAGTTTATGCTGACTTCAAAATTGTGTTCAGGAATTCACTCACACAAGTAGAATTTGGAAACTTCTTTCGCTGGTGGGGAAGGACATACTAGAATAAGGATGTCTCTGCAGGGAAAGAGGCTTTTTTTCCTTTAGGAGGGAGGACCTCATTAATTATAAACTAAAGCAACTTCATCTTGGGGTATAAGTTGAGAAACAAGAGTCATCCCACTCGAAAAGCCAGTTATATCAGTGATCCTAAACACTGATGTTCTGTTACAGATGTCTGCTGTAGTCATATGTGATGCGATTAATGTCCAAATGAATCTAGACCACTCTTAGCAAAGCTGCATTGGGCATTTCGGTTGCTCCTACTTTCCCTCAAGTTTGTAGAGGCAGATGTCATGGGATTTTGATCAGTATCATCACAAACTCACAGGAAGCATTTAAGGAATTTCATGAAAGTAAGAATTTTCTGCAAACTAACCAAAATGGCAGCTGATCCCTTTTAGCAACAGCCAGCAATGTCTTAAGGTCAGCTGACTTGTACCTATGGATATTTAGAATGAAATTTTTCAAGCTTATGGTGTTTTCTTACTACATGTTTTTGGTTTAGGTCGCTCTTGAAACACAGGGAAAAGAGGAAAAGCGTAAGGAATTTATATCTGCATCTGCAGTTAATGGTGATGAAACTTGCTTAAAAAAAGGAACAGTCAGAAAATCTGAAGGCTGGTTACCCACATCTAGCATTTCGAGAGAGAGCGAGTGGGCAGACCCACTTCTTCAGCAGATTGACAATATCACATCCTTTATTAAGCAAGCAAAGGCAGCTAATAGGATGGATGAGGTCCATACATTGCAAGAGAACCTGATGCAGCTTCAGGATGAATATGATCAACAACAAACTCTGAAAGCTATTGAGCTTTCTAAAAAACAGGCAGAAGAGGAAGAGATACAGAGGGAGGAACTTCAGGTCCTTCGTGAAAAAGAGTGGGAAAGAGAGCACCATAAATTCACATCTCAGCATTCAAGAACACGCTCCTTAGACTTCAGAGAAGTCAAACAGCATTTGGATGTTACTTGGATGAAAGGGGACACGAGTTTTGAAACTCCTACTGTTGAGCAGTTGCCAGCTAAAGAGCACTTGACCTTCACACTCAAACCCCAGAAGGTCCCACAGTGTGACAAAGACCAGGATCAGCCAGCCTATCTAAACCCCTTTGAGGATGAAGCAGATACCCCTCAGGTAGAGGAAGATTCTGCAAACCCATTTGCCAAAGACACCTCTTCAGTGGTTTCTTTCTCTAACACAGCTCAGCAAATTGATAAAAGAGAATATAATCCATTTGAAAGTGAGGAGGAGGATGAACAAAGTAATAGAGCACTTGGCAGTACTTCAAACCCATTTGAAGAGGATGAAAATCCATTTCAAAAGCCTGAGGGCAGTTGGAATTCAGGGAATCCATTTGAAGAGGGATCCTCTATCAATCCCTTTGAAGTGGAGGATGGCAGTGAGATCTCTGGGGAGGAGGCTATAGAGGAAGAGCTGCTTCTCCAGCAGATAGATAATATTAAAGCTTATATATTTGATGCCAAACATAGTGGACGACTGGATGAGGTGGAGGTACTGACAGAGAACTTAAAGGAGCTGAAGCACACATTAGCAAAGCAGAAGGAGAAATCTTAACTGCTGAAGCAGCAATAGGGCTGTGTAATAATTCAGCCTGCTGTTAAATATGGGAAGGTAAAGCAGATACTTGTAGACAGGAGTACAGATCTCGAGAGGGAATTAGGAGAATCCTGACTTCAAAGCACTTTCATTTAGACATTGCCACTACTATGCAGTCTTGAAGAAAGAATTACTGAGGAATGCTGCTGGTCTCAAAAGCTTAGAGTAAGAAATTTTAATATAACCTTTTACAGCACTTTTAATGGTAACTGGTCTTACTGAATGCTTATTTTGGTCCAAGGGGTTAAGTGCTAATAGGGAACTATGATGTGGAAGTGGTTGGAATGTTGGTTTGCCCTCTTTTCCACTTTCTGCTGTAGTGTTGGCCTTTCAAGTGTGGCTTTGACTAAAGAGAGATGAAAACTTTTTTAAAACTCCTTCATCCTCTCCTGACCCAGGGTAGCTGAACTGCTAATGGTGTTCTGGCAATGTGCTGTTAAAGAGCTGCTGTGATTCTCCGGGGTGCTGAATGTAACAGGCTCGCAGATCAGGTTTGTGCAATGCTAATAAATACATAAAAGGGATCTTAAGACTGAGAACAATTTTCTAACTGATCCTAGTAACTTTTTAGTGTCTGTATAAAGATTCCCAAGTAAAATTTGGATGCTTCTTTTCATCACTTCTGGTTTCCCATTTGCTCTGTGCACAAATGATGGTGTCATAGCATTGTGCTGGCTTCAGACCTGCTCATGAGGGAGCAAGTGTTTGCTCATTTCTAGGGAAAGGAGCATCAGGCCAGCACCACTTCCAACTGTAATATAAAGGGTGAACCTCCAATTGCTAATTACATTATGGAATCTACACATTCCTTTAAACCCTCTGGGTGACAGAATGATCATGTTTGTTGTATTTGTGAGACTGGAACACTTTTTTTGTAGCACTCAAGCAACAAAGATTTTGTTTATAATGGAAAGCTGAGATGCCACTGAACTGGAGTTTTGTGAAAGCTGGGAGAAAAAGTCCCTGGCTGCAATAGTGCCAAATGGCAATTCTCTCTCATGTTAGATTCCCCTCAGTTTTTATGAGTATCAGGCATATCTGTTCTAGATAAGGAACTTCAGACTGAAGACCTCTTGTGATCCTGTGGCCTGTGGGATGACCAGGTGACAGCCAGTACCTGTGATGCAGGAGGGCCTACAGCTGGGCAAATGAGGGGTTTTTGAGAAAGATGGAGTCTGAACTGTTTTGATTTTTATCTTTGAGAGGCAGAGGCCCATCAGCAGGAATCACTCTTTGCAGGAGTGGTGGTGGTGAATTAATCTTAAAGGGTCTCTTTATTTAAAGCTGAAGTAGAGGAAAATCAGGCAAATCACACTATAGCACTAACAGTAGTGGGCTTACTCAGAAGTGTGAAGCTCTGTGGAATGGAACATGTCTTTTAATTGGCATAGCTCTGCTTAAGATTTTAGAGACAAATAACTCCTGTTACCTAAAGAGCAGAACTTTAGTTCCTAGCTGTGAATAAGTGGAAGTAGGGACTTGTAGAACCATTGTTTAAAAGGGCCAAACTACCTATATCCTACTTAACAGCACTAGTAAGGGATTGAAGTAACTCAGACCAGCCAGTTGAGGATTCCTGATGTTCTGTCTGGTGTAGCCTGAATCTGGATTTGAAAGGTGTGCAGAAGAGGTTGGCTTAAGACCATGCAGTTCTTATACTGATGTTTTATTAGAGCTGATTGAGTCCCCAAGTGTTGTTTAGCACCAAGAAGAAAGAACAGAGGATTCTGAAAGGTCTTGACAGAACATAGGTGCTTGGCACCAGATTCACAAGGGCAACGAAAACTGTTGATAGCGGAAAGAGAATCCCTGGAATTATTAAAGAGAGAGAGTATAAGGCAGTTATTTAGGACAGACTTGGTTGCTAGTCAGGAGGATTGCTTCCTGCACTCTAACCTAATGCTTTTTTATGTATCAACATGAAAAAATGTTTCAGTGGCTTCAGCTTTCACATTGAAGTGGTTTTTTCCTTGTTGCAACTATCCTGCCTTGTTTATATTTTCTGGCTAATACACTAATAACTATTCTTATTGTATATATAATGTATTATTTTTACAAGCAGGTAACAGACTAGCATACCTCATGATCTTTGTCAGTGTTAAATGTGATAGACTAGACAACTAATACTAAAGTCATCTCCAAAGTGAAGACCTTTGCTGGTATAGGGACTGCTGTGGGGCTTGCAAGGCACAAGGGAATGAAGATGTCTTAAGCATAAAGCTCAGTAACTAATTAGCATTGACTTTTGTTACAACTGCATGCACTACTCTGTATGAAAACTTTGTAAAAGGACATGAAATAAAACGCATTTATTTTGTGTTGTGTTTATCCTTGACAATTTGTACAGGACACTTGAATCAGTGTGAAATTTTGTATTCAACCATGAGTTCAGAAATGCTGCAATGCAGTTCTACAGTGACTTGCACAGATAAGCCTGATGTAAACGTCTGTACAGTAGAGTACAATCTATCACGTTTGTACATATTACAGGTCTGGTGTAATTGTTTGGTAATGCAGAAGCTGTGATGACCTAAAAGGGCTTTTTTGATAATTGTAAAACCTTTCACATACCAATTTGCCTATTCTCCTTTCCTGCTGATGTTCCTGACTTGATCAGTGCTTCTCAGAGCTGCAGTATCAACTGCAGAAGTTGTATCTTGCTGGAAATGACACTCTGAACTGTTTCTGATTTGTAACTACATAAACTAAGAAAATTCAACACTGGACTTGAGACTAGAGTTACATTATCATTTGGCTGTCTTCAGTTAGTACAAGATGGACTTTTGCACCACTTTCTACAAATGAGGAATTCTGCACTGCTTTTAAGATTTAACTTTTTAGTCTAGCCTCTCTATCCCAAAGAAAACATGATCTTGGTTTTGCCATAATTGTTTACCTGCAGGCATGAGTAGGAAGTAAGGCTCTAGTAATTTTGTTTTCTGGTGTTGACTGCAATACTTCGTAGAACCACAGCTTTTTTGTTGACAGTTTTAACTTTTATTTATTTTTCACTTAATTATTCTAGTTGTAGATGTAAGAAGGCTACTGAGGCAGAGTTGTCTGTATTGAATGAACTTGGCTTGTTCCTGTTCCCAGGAGCTGTTAGCTCTTGTCTCACTGAAGCACCGTCATTGTCCAGTCCTGAGGGAAAACAGCTGCATGACTTGAGACCTTGACATGTCAGGCTGATGCTTCATTTTTCATAGCAGCTTTGTATTTTCCCCTCATCTCTTTGGGCAATGGTACAAAAGCAGGGCAGGGAACTTGGCCTTCAATCTCACACATGCATTCTCGCAGATGATACTTCTTGGGCCCAAAGGTTGCTGGATGTGATAGTTTTTTCCTTTCCCTTTCTTCTTTTTCAAGCGTTTCTCTAGAAAAGAGATCTATTTGTTACTATCAGAAGTCTGAATTGCAGTACTTCCTCTCCCTTCCCTGGACCCAGGTTATCAGAAAGATGGATTTACAGTTCCTAGCTTGTGGACTTAACCTTGCTCATGGCAATTTTGTCTGGGAAAAGTGGTATTTCCTTCTGTATTCCACAAGAGTTTGTATTATGTATGCTAGATGGTATGTTAGCTTCCTACGTGTTACTTACTTGCTTTTCCCCAGGATTTTTTTAACGTGTTCTGTTATCTCTTTGTTGGTTTTATCTTCTACGTCAACCAAAACTTGTTCTCCATTGTCTGTCAAGAAAAATTCATAATAGTGCATCAAGTGATACCACTTCCTGCTGCATGCCATTTAGAGAGGCTGTATGAATGATCTGCTTCCCTTCTGCAGTTAATGAACACTGCAGTGTTTTAAGTGGAAAAGTAAAATCAGCATGAGGGTGAGTCTCGGGGAGATGCTAACGGCTAAAGCCCCTTCCCTACCAAGCAGCTTCTTTCCCGCTGCAGCCGCGGCAGGGCCGAGTGAGAATGACACCGACGCGGCGGCAGCGACGCTGCCGGTGCGCCCCAGCCACGGCTCTGCGGCGGGCGGGACCTACCCAGGTAGAATCGCAGGAAGGGCGAGGGAGTCATGTTCCTGAACAGCATGATCTGCACCCAGGGGTTCTTGTACTGGATCTGGGGTATGTTAAAAAACACGAACTTTCTGGAAAGAAAGAGAAAAGCACACAAGGGCTGGCGCGTTGTCTCTGCGGAGGGCGCGGCCCGCGCAAGCCTTGGGGTCATTGCAGAGGGAGCCCGCGCTCCCGCCGCGTCCCGCGCTCACCTCGCGCCTTCGCTCAGCTCTCCCGCCGTGTTGTAGTTCACGGTCATCACCTTCACCGAGCTCTTGAACACGATGTCGCCCTGGCTGAGGTACTGCAGGGTCCGGCGCACCGGGAAGCGGNCCGGCCCGCCCGAGGGGCCCGACCCGCTCGAGGGGCCCGGCGCTCGGCAGCCGCAGCTCTGGGGCACTCAAAGCTAGTCTGTTCAAGATGAATTAAAACTTTAGGAAAATCCCTCTCTCCTAGAGAAGCTCCCCGGAGTCAGTAAGTTCATGGGATGTCTCTTCTATACCAGACCCGGTTAAATCTGTCGTAAGATAATCACTGTAATGAAGGCAAAATGCTGTTTCTCCGTAAAAGATTGTAAATTATGTATTTGTCTTAGCTCCTGTTCGAGAGGAAATTAAATGAACTTCAAAATAAAACTCAAGAATGCAGTTATATTTGTAATTCACTTTAATGGTAGAAACCTCATATAGCTACTAGTATTAACCACAACAATATAATGACACAACAGCATTTAATAAAATGCATAAGCTAAGTCATGCACTGCAATACTCTATATACAAACACAACAATGCAAATTCCTCTTGGTGACTGAAGACATTGGTTGGATATAAAATTTAGTTTAAAAAAGGAACATGCTATTATTTTTGAATGCTATCACACACAGCAATACTGATTTCACAAAAGCTGGGAGAAATTAACAACTTCTGCAAAGTTTTAAAAATAAACATAAACATAAACAATAGTTTTCTAAATTATAATGAACAGAGGGTTCCAGAAAATATCCCAAGGAATTGAAAGTAGATGCTTCCTTTTATAAAAATTTGCTGTTTTTGTAGGAGCTCAGCACTCCTTAGTATGCCAATACAGATACAACAATGTGCAGTTTTCAGTTAGGAAACTATGAACACTGGCTTCCAGTGTATTTCACAGTACAGATTAATTATTAAAAATATCCCAACATTTGATACTGATTCCATATATGAAAAATTTAACATATACAGCCTGTAAGTAAAATGTTTTCTTCCAAAAGACTATGCTTTCTGACTGAAATTTATTCAGTCCTACTTTAACCCATAATCATGAAAATACCGTAAAATGGACTTGTGTTGTATTATCCCAGAGCCTTTATTGCCACTAAATCTGAGCACATTTTGTCCTTCAGAATACAAACAATTCAAATATGGATAGAAATGAACTTTGGTTTTTGTCTTTTTTCTGAATTCACAGTTGATTTTTTAAACAGATTCAATCTTGATTAATGCCCCAATTGGCTTCCTAAACTTTAAAACTGTTCCTGCAGTACACTTACTTTAATAGACTTGTTCAGGTTTCTATTCACCTTTAAAGATGAAAGCAAATGTTCAAACAGCACCAATTGTCCAGACACCAATGAAGGACCATGTGTCACAGGAATTCCTGACATTAATTGCAATATTTTTCCTGAAATATTTTGCTGAAAAATCACAGAAATAAGGTTTTGAAATGCTACAGGGTTATTCCTATATTTGAAATAAAAGCTTACAAATGCTCACTAACCAATACACCATGAAAGAGAACATTCTCAGCATTTTCCATAGCAAACTTTCCAAACTTTCCTCAGACTTGTGGTTCACTTTAAGCATGCATGAATTTCACATTATTTTGATTGGTGCCTTATCTGATTAAATATACACAGGTCTTTGCCATATTGACCACGAAAGGTGGAAATAAATGTCCAGAAAATTCTGCTTCATCTTTTTAATGACAGAAACAAGAATTGCTGAACTACTGCCCTGCATGGTCCGTGAAATGCTTTTTTAAAAATCCACAGTTAACAGATTTACTTTATGGAAGGCTTCCTTTTTAACTTCATCAAAAGGGAAAAAGAACAAGATCTGTTTATACTCTGATAATGTAAATGTTTGAGTTGTCATTATGCATAAGAAATAGTCTTACTCCACATCTCATTTCCCAGCTGTGTGCCCAGGTCCCACAGGGACAGTGGGACTGTCACAGGCAGTGCAGGAGCTGCACAGATTCCAGACCCAGGAAAGGACAGAATGTGGGAAGGATTAGTCTGACAACTAAATCAAGCAACCAGATGTGTTCTGTTTAGGCTGGAAAATAAAGAGAATAGCTTTGGAAAGTGAATATACAATTGCAGGGCATTGTGAAAATCCTGAAAAAGTCTTGATGCTTGCTAAGAAATAAACTACCTGTGATGTCCCTACTGTTTAATTACCATTGTACCAGAGCTGCTGTTTCACTGAACAGAGCACACAGTCTCTAACTCATGGGTTGGTTTCATGTGAGCACTATGACAATATGAATATTGATTTATTAAACAGCATCCATTATCTCCTGTTCTGTGTGATGCAGTTCAGTGATAAATGGCAACTTGGTTTACTTTCAATTTGCCACTGACAAAGACTTAAAACCAAAAAAATCAATCTCTTACCAAACTTCACCAAAAAAACAACTTTACAAAAGTATCTCAGGAGGCTGGAAGAAAATGAGTGTATAATGAGCAGGGAAGTATTTTCTATTACTATAGTTATTTATTCATTATTTTTAACAGTCATTATATGCTCAATTAACTATTAACCGGCAGACTTCTATACGTCAAATGAGAAAAGGTGTAAAGAGAATAATGTAAAATTCATGTCAGTTCTGAACATAAAATAGTGAATTCAAACTGGTTTACAAAAAAGGTGCAAAGCTCTGAAATTTGTGAGGATTCAGCAAATTAGGAAGCTCTGGATTAGCAAATGAATAAAAAACTTCAGCACATACAATGGATGAATAATGGCTCCATATCTGTACATATATACATACACTACACATTTTCTATACACTGTACAGAACATATTTAGACAGAGGTATAAACATATACATTCATACACACATACATACATACAGCTATGTACATATGCATCAGCTGCTCGAGTGAGTTCTAGAACTGAACATGCAGAAATGCACAATGGTGGGAGGCACAAAATAGACGTACAACTCTACCTAACCCTTTAAAAAGAAAGAAGGCAGGCATGAATTTAAAAATAAGCCATTTTCAAAGCATTCATGTAACTCAGAGGATTGAGCAGGTTGTGGGAATTATGGAATATTACAACAGTAACCTGTGATGAACTTAGCATGACTTCACAATAAAAAGCCGGGTAATAAGGTAATTCTGGACTATGATGTTTCCCAAGTCTAATCTATTCAGACTTAGAGCATCTAAACTTCACAAAGAATTTTACTTTAACTTGTAACCCGAGTACAGACAATGTTCCAAATTTTTTTTGCACAAATAATTCCCCATACGTTGATTGTTGGAGTTGCTCTTTCTGTAAAGAAGCCCCTTGCAACTCTGAACTCCTCCCCTTGGTGGGCAAATCCATCCTCAAGGAAGCTCACCCCTGATCCTGTCACTATGGTTTGAGCCTGTTCTATATTTCCACACCCCTGTGTTTTGTTATTAGTTACCCTATGTATCAATCTAAGTTCCACTCCTCTTTTGTTCCAGAAAGTTCGTTGTAGTATAGTTATTAATTGGTCATGTACCCCTGTTCCCTCCTTCCTCTCCAGCTCAATGGTCAAGCTAGCCTGGCTTTGCCCCTACTCCTCCCCTCACCTTGTCCCTGATTTGTTACCACCTTGGTATGAAAACTCCCGCACAGCCTTTGTTCTGGGCTCTTGGGAGATGGATCTAACTAAGTAAACACCTGTTACTGCCACCCCAAGAGTCTCTCCTTATTCCGCCAGCAGTCGTGGATCTGGGAAACCAACAAGAACCCTAAAACCCTATCTCTGGGCTCGTGGGTCTCTTGGAGAGACTGCTCTCCCCCTTCGACTGACCACTGGCTCGGTCCTAGGGACAAAGAGACACCACGACCACCGGCAGCCTGTCCCAAGGTTGCCCACGGTCCCGACACCGATGAACTGATATTAAATAATCTTTTTATTTAACAGTTGATAACTGCAATTGCAGCTTAAGCAAGGTTGTACAGTATTGTATCTAACAATAAGGGTTAATGGTATCAAACAATAAGCCTGAATTTAATTCAGGACTATTTACTATTAAAATGACTTAGCAGTTTTAGAATGAAAAGGTGCAAAAAGTAAATGTTTTCATTGTGTCACCTTTGCCATCCCTTCTTGGTAATTTTTCATATAAAGCTGTTTTCTAAACTAATTTTCTGTCATTTAAGATCCAGTAGATGCTGGCAATTTGTCCTTCCTCTGCCCCTCACTCTTCTCTCTAGGGTGGCCATGGCCTCATTTGGCTGATCCCTCCTGGATGTTTGGAGGTGTTAGGACTGCAGCTGTTGCATGCTGCTGTCACAGCTGGCCCTTGCTTATCACCAGAGCCAACTACTGCAAAAGCCCTTCTGTTGCTGTATGGCCAGTGTGGCAAACCCTGGGACAGGTGGGAACCTGCCTGTGTTTGCTGGCATTTCTGCTTTTCCTCTTACAGACGAGAGTAGGTGAAAAAAACCCCCAACCTCCCCTGGTTTTGCACTATTAAGAGTAACTGGAGAGGAAGAGAGGGATGTCAAATAGAAAATCAACATTTTTGTTCTTTTCAGGATGGTATCATCCAGTAGATATGTGCTGGTACACCTCTGTGTCTGACTGACCTGCCAGGTCTACTGCTCACTCCACCCGATTCAAACAGGGCCCTGACTGGTGCTGTTAGTGCAGGAAGCTGCTTTGTCACTGCTAGGGCAGTACCCTCAGCCCATTCATTTCCAGTTCTGTCTTCCTGGTTAAACTGTATTCCTGAAACCCTTTGCTAATTATGCTATTTGGTGCTTTTTTTTTTTAATTGCCTTTTACTAATTAAACAGCAGGTAATCAGGGAAGAATCCTAACTACTATCTGAACATTAATGGGTAGGAGAATCTACTGACAACTGCAGTATCCTGAATGAAATCATTCAGGAATCTGTGAGTTCTCTGTACTATACAGAACAATAAAAAAACCATACAAGTGTTTTACAGTCTCTGCCAAAGGAGAAAGAAGAGTCAGGAAACTGATTTCACCTGGAAGCTCCAGCCCTGACTTGGTTTCTCTACGGCAGCCTCAGAATGTGCCCTTTGCCAAAGGGAACTGTAATGGTGACGTAGAGCCGCTGGATTCTGCACACAGACCTGGAGCAAGAGCTCCTCACCAGAGGCATTGTGTCTGCCCCAGGGAGCAAGGGCTCCAGAAGATGGTAAAAGGAGACTTGGCAAATGACACCAGCTAATCAGTGGAGAGCAGCAATAGTTTCCTGCCCCAGAGTGCTCTGAAAACTAAGCCTTCGTAATAATCTAACATTTTAAGGCAGCTGAAAAGGAAGCCTTGTATGACTTCTTAGAAGGATCTCTCCTTGGAGATAATTTTTTCCTCTTCTACCAGTTTCATGCCAGAGTAACTCCACAGACACCAAAACCATTGCAACTTAATTTATAAGCAATGTAAATAAGCAGAGAAAGATTACTTTTGCACATGGTCTTAGTTCTGACTCTTTAGTCCAATGTAAGTAAATAAAGGGAAGAAAAAAGTATACCTTTCTCCATTCAATTAAAATAATTATGACAAAGCTAGTCCCAAATACTTTTTATCTACAAGACTCTTTGCAAAAGAGTAGGAAAACAAATGAAGCACATGGACAATGGACATTATTGCCGCATTATCATTCCCTGCATTGCCTCAGTGTTGTGCCCCAATCTCAGCATAGAATTCTAACATTTGTCTGAATTAATTATGACTAGTATACATATTTGCTCAGGTTCAGATAAATCTAATCAGATAATTTATTACTGTATTTCTGCCAAGTTAAAATATTTTCATTTCAAGAGGAGCAGAAAAAGGACCACAAAAATTCTGAAGAGAAAGAATTTTGGCACTAAGTAGAGCTTCAGTGAGATGAACTTTTCTGAGAATCACTTTGTGACTCTGATGCTTTGACTCCAAGTTCTGTGAACACAAGTTTGGCATTTAAATTTCACCTTTATGCAAACAAACTATTTCTAAATTCAATCCTCCAGAAATAGTTCTTCAGTAGTTGTTACAATAACAAAAATCTCTCCTGTCCCATATTCATAAGGAAAGGTTTGCACTTTCAAAGTTGAAAAAAACAAACTAATTTAACGGTAAAGCTACTAAGATTAGCCTGTTACCATCTTCCAGTCACTGCAGAAGGGATGGAACAAACCTCAGAAATTCCAAGAACTATGTCAGTGTTCCAGTATTTTCTGCAGAGATGGTGCAAAACTTGCCTGATTGTGCAGCTGCACTGTGTGCACCACAGGGTCCTACTTCCACTGAGAGGGATTGTGACAGGCTGGAGAAACGTGCCAACAGGAACCTCGTGAAGTTCAAAGAGGGGAAGCACAAAGTCCTGTCCCTGGGGAGGAAATAGCTCAGGCACCCATATATGTTCAAATTTCTACAGTCCAAAATGTAGTTAGAAAGAATACTTTTTGTTAATGGCATCAGGACTAAGTAGCTTGGTTCTGACCTCTGCAAGCCAGCAAATCATGCTAATGAAGCTACACAAAGGGGGATCTTTACAGCTTTTAGGTGGTAATATCCAAATCTTAAGGATGCAACTGCTTTATTTCATCTATTAAACGTATGCACAACTACGGATTGCATGGTTGTTACTCAGTTTACACAAATTAATATTTTATCCCTAATAAGCTATTTAATAATTATTTGCAGAGTAAGTAACTACTAGGGTTTGATCAAGGATATCATTATGTGACCTTGCATTTATGGGGAGTGTAGTTTGTTTGTAAACCGAGCTGCATAATATTTATTGTTTTGATTTACAAATGTAATGCAAGGCATACATTTTACATTTTATTTCCTGTGATCCCTTCGTTCCCAAAAAACTATGCCTTTATCTTCTTTCCTGAATTGTTATGACCACAAGTAACAATAATTACAAATAAATTTTCACACAGAAAATGGGGCCCTTTTACTTGAAAAATTGGAAGTTGAAATGATGATGTCCAGAAAAAGCTAGCTGGTGTGTATTGAGATTTAAAACCAGATATTCCAATGGCTAATTTTTCTGATAAGGAATATTTCATTTGCCATTAAAATGCTTTCTTATCTGCTTAAATGATTTTTATGAAATACTGAAAGTAAATTAAGCTCTATAATCCTTTTGACAATAAAAAAAATCACAATAGTTCTATGCATTCTGCTTGTAGAACAATGACATAAGGTAATAAAATTTTAAATTTTAGCAAAAGCAGCCACAACTCTTTCCAAGGTAGGTACTGTTTCTGATGTTAATATCACCCTTAATTTTTAAGTTGTATACCCTTAACACAGGGACTCTGCAGCAGAAGTGCTGACACAATCCCACAGCAGTTACACTGTAATGAAATGGTTGGTCCTAAAGGCTGAAGTCCAGCTGACTTCACATGTAGAGAGCAGACTTTCCATTACATGAATATGATAATTTCATTTCCTATAGCAAAAGCTGAGAGAGATAAAAGTGCAGTATTACAAATCTCTGCATGGACACTAGATTCTGTAATATCCTTCTGAGAAAAGGAGATTCTGAATATGCTAAAAATAGTAACTGTAGAATACTTTAATGCATCCAGAAGCTAAAATTAAATAGTCTTTTGTGTTAGAGTAAGTGCTACAAATGTCAGCTTCCTAACAAGCATGAAATATACAAGGTCTTTTTGTTACTTTAGAAGCCTCATCTAGAGCTGCTTAAGGTTTTTTGGCTACAATTCAGACTCTGAAGAGTCACAAACACCAACCTAGTTGATGTTTTTAAATAAATATCAATAACAGAGGAAAAACCAAAGTGCTGAACTTATCATTACATTTTTGTCACATAAAACTACAAAAGAATGCCTCTAACACACAACTAATTAAAATAATGAATGCATCTAATGAGCCAGGATCAGATGAAGGTATTCGTTGCTATGACTTTTTAAAAAATCTTTGATTTTAAAATACTTAACAGACATAATAATAAATTATATTAAAATGAAACCATGCTAGCAGCTAATGGCCAATACTAGCAAACGTGTTGATGGCTCATCACTCGAGACAATTAAAAAGTAGTTCATTTTATATCTCCATGGTGTATCAATCATCAACTGGAATTGGACGTGACTGAGAGCAAATCCAAACTATATTTTGGTTTCAAACTGAGTGACAGGAAAGTTGAGGACACTGTGAAATTGGGAGTGCTCAGTGAGGGAGGGAGGGAGTGAGAAATAAAGTGAGAGAGCATTGTAATAAACTCTTGCTGACAGCCAGAGGTTCTACACCTTTCAGGTCTTAAATTGTACCTGTGGCTAGATTATGAGAGTGTTCAGAGTATAGCGAAGAGGAGTAAATTTGGAGCATAAAAAGAGCATACTTAAAGAGCATCACATGGCTCTATCTGAAAATTACTGCTCTTCCAGTTAATGACTGATGTTCCCCAAGGTCAAAAGGCTTCTTCTTAGAATAACATTTGTCATGATTGTGTTTGTCTAAATAGACATTTTAAGGAACCTGAATATTTAATCATTATTGTGACAAATGCTTTTTTTCTCTAGTGTGGGGAATTCCTGTAGCACATAATAGTCACTGTGACTGCATCGTACTGTTACAACTGCACTAATTTAACAGATACAGTTTCATGTAATGTGGATCTCTGATGTAAGAATCCACATTAATATTTCATGCATAACATAACAGCAAGTGACTTTTTATAGATTAAATGATTGTCTCCTTTAGCATTCTACATTTTTACAAAAATCACTAGCATTTTGACTAAGGACATATGCATTTTTTTCATTTTCCATACTCATAAGCAGGATGATGATGATGATGATACTGTTGCTCTGACAAGAAGTGATTACAAAGTGCTAGTATTATACCCTGGCATTTGCTAGACATTATTTCCAAGGATATTTTAAAATATATACATACTGTTCTTTTTACTTGTAAAGTAATTTTATTACTACTCTGATACTATAAAACTCTTTAACCACCAATAATTTCTAAATACAAAGCATGTGAAAAGTATGTTCAGTAATCTATAGCCTTTTAAATGAAAGGCATCAAAATATTCCTTGTGGCAGAAAAGGTCCTATAGCAGGTCTTTTAATAGCTGCTGTAAATTTTGTCAACATCAAGAAAAGACAAGGAGAAATCTGTCAGGAAACTGATAACAAGTTGGAATTATCTGCACATACCATAACACTACTCTTTTAACTTTGTAATTATATGGGTTTTGTGAAAATTACTTCAATCCCTCAAATTGTTGTTCCCACTATGCAGACGTGCCAGTTATTTGACCATTATATTCTGCTGTTTCCATTTTGAGAATGTAAGGGATTATGCTGTCAATGGGAACATTTCCAATGAGACCTGTGAAAAACAGTTCCTCGGTGATGCTAGAGCTCATCAGCCTAAGTGCTGGCAGGCGAACTAGGATCCGGGCTAGCCTGAAAAAGAAGTTCAGTGGGATATAAATACATGTAAGACCAGTGTAAGACACTTTATGGCTAAAGAGCTGGATCTGCCTTTATTATTACCATAATTCATGAACAGGAGTGAAGAGGCAGTTAAAGCTAATTGGCTACCACAAAAGGAATGGTTACTGTTCTATCCTGCAAGCAAAATGAAAGCCAAGTAGCTTTATAGTTTTCTAATAAAAGGGACATGTTAATGCCCTTTGTAGACAGAACATGCATGTACAAACACTTCACTCTCTTGGCCTGCTTTTGAAATTTCCAGCTTTGGATGAACAATGCTGAGAGTCACAGTCTTCATACTGATTAGTGCAAACATTTGCACCATTTTAAGAGTCTAATGCTTAATTAAAATTTCAGCCTTAAAAAGCATAATTTTTAGTTGCCTAGCAACTTCATGCCAAATAAGATAGCAGGAAGGGTGTATATAAACAGAAAAAAGAGAATCTGCTTCTAATGAGAGAAGGAATTTGGGGGAATGTACTGTTAAGCATAAATATTGCCAAATTGCTCTGGTGTTTTATTTACCAGGATGTTAACAGCTAGCCAATATAATGAAGTGATTGTATTGAAATGCTAACTTCCCACGCATACAAAACTTAGGACAGTGATGGAAGTTTTTTGCTGTCATTCGTATGGCAGATGTGCATCACAAATGCCAAACCAAATAAATTTACTGAAACAGAACAATGTAATAGCAAACCACATGTAGCACTGACCACAGGTGCTCTGGAAAATACTTGAATATCTATGGAGAAAATATCTAAGGTCCATTCTGCTACTATACCATATCCTGTAAACTTCAGGGCAAAAAGATTCAAGCTATGCTGTTGTTTTTGTGAAAATTGTAATAGCTGTCTCCTATCTCAGTTTGTACCAGCACTCAGTTGCTCAGAAATAATCAGATTTGTTCTATAAAATTGTCAATGTGTGAGCATGGAGATACAGACACTATTAGTTAAAATACAGGACATTGCTTGGGGAATGTAACTCTGATTTTCTTCTCTGAGACACTATTTTAAGAAGTAAGTATATGGAACAAATTTTATATTTAGTTTTATGGTAGATACTCAGCTGTCACGAATCAAACCAGACGGACTCAATATTGTCCATGGAAGAATGTGGGATTTGAGAATATTTCTGAGGCAGAGAATCCTATTTTCACTGCACCGGTGTTAATTCTGTAAGATCAGTGCAGAAAACAGAGATGGGAGAAGCTCTCCTTTTCAGACAGCTTTTTTTCTTCTTTTATTTTTAGTAACCCCACCCTCAGACAGTGCGTAAGTGTATATGATTACTTCTTTTCATGAGGATACCTTTCGCAGTAAAAAAGAACATGTCCTAGTGTATCTTGCTAGACAGAGGTGAGAATTTCCCTGATGGTGCAGAGAATCACTGTGTTGGTGAATTTTGAGTTTTGATGGAGATTGGTAGAAGATACGGTAACTGTTTCTAGCACACAGCAAACAGAATAGTTAAGACGTGAAAAAAACCAACCTAGATAATTTCAGAGAAGTCCTTGGAAATTTAAAAAAAAAAAAAAAGGCCAAAGGAGAAAACAAGTAGGATGTGAGAATTTGTTATAAACAGAAGTTCGAGACATGGTTACTGTTCCCTGTTAAATGAAATCCTTGTTTTTCCAAGGGCTATAATCAACAGTTTTAACATTTTTCTGCATATGCAACTTGAAAAACATTTCAAGGATGATAATCACCTTTTCGTTGTCAAATAGGCTTTAAAGTAATAACTTGAAAAAAGAAGCAGTGTGAATTAGTCAGTTTAAGCAGTTATTCCCCAAACTTCTAAAAAAGTAAGTCTGTTTACTTTTCTAAACGTGATTATGAGAGTCTCAAAAAAAAACCACCTCAAAAACCAAGAAAGTCCTAATGAATTTAATTTACATGGAGGAAGCTAGACAGTTGTTCTTGTTTCTACGTATCTTTAAACAAACCTGCTTGCTTTTATGAATTAGGTTCTAGTTCTTTCTCATCAATGGTCAAAAAAAACCCCAAACCCCAGATTTCAAAAACATCAATGATGTTATTTTGTACTTTTGTTAGCTGCAGCCCACAACATTACTTTGGGTACTATAGACAATAAATACCTATATGTATCTTCTGGATAGGTTTTTTGTACATAGTCCTGCAATTCCATCTGTGCCTTCTCCTGGAATTTTTCTATTTGGGTTGAACTGGTCAGACCAGGGTGATCTAAAGAAACAAAACATTTCTGTATGTCGATTGTTTCCCTACACATTGTGAAATAAATGTATTTATAAGACTCTCACATTTAATTTAAATGAAATATTTCTCTAGTATTGTGAAGTTTAACATGCTAGCTGTTTAAAGGAAACCACTCAGGTGAACAGGTGAACATTTACTTCCTGGCTTCAGAATTCGCTTGTTCACTTTTCTCTCTCGAGCTGTGTGTACCCATAAGAAAGTGGACAAAGATTAATCCTGTACATGTGTACCAGACAGTGACACTGAGTTTGTTTTCAACTTTGTTTGTTTAAATGTAAATATCATCTCTGTGATTTGTTCTAACTAGGCTAGCTAAGCAGTATCTAGGGCTATTTTCTTGATAGATCAGTGTCTTAATTTTCCCAAGTCTGTCTCATGTTTTAATTCCAGCTGGCTCAGCTCCTCAGACAGCCATGTGATCAGAGCAAAAAAAGCAAACCCACAAAATATCACCTATCTTACTATGCCAAAGTATCTTTACTGTTGCGTCCAAACTGCTTGTCCCTTGAAATAGGACAGAGTTTGGATAGTTTCTTGCTTTTCCAGCTCAAACAAAACTCCTAATAAACCCAACTCTTACAGGATAATCTAAAAAGAAAAATTCAAAAGAACATTTCAGGACACCAGTATCTTCTAATTAGGTTTTATTACAAAGAGAAAAATAGTATCAATGCAAAAAAACCCCAAGCAAACACACCAGTACTTTGTATTCTGATAAATACAAAGTCATTAATACCTTTAAATTAAAATAAATAATATGCATTTCTGAGCAAAACACTCTTTTTTCTCAGCCTGTCAGCAGTTTTAGATTAACCTTTGTGTGTCCTAGAAACATTTGCCACCTTTGCTGAAAAGACTGCCACTTGCAATTTCTTTCATGTCCTTACCTAATCATTCCAGAAAATCTCAAATGTCTTCTTTGAGTAAATTCTCGTAACTCAGAAACATTTGACTATGCTTTAGTTGTCTGCTGTCATTTTTTAGTAACAAATGGAAGACAGCCTGTTTACATTCAGTTTTTCAGATTTTGTGGAAGTAAAAGAGGTATTTCTGCTCATATTTCAGCTATTCCTCTTACGAATATATTAAAAATACTAAAATTGAAGCAAATTTCTTTTTGTCACTCTGAGAATGCATTTCTTCTAATCCTCCTCACAATTTAGCCTAATATTGCTAGTACACATTCCAGATAATTTATTACTCATAGATTCTCAGCTGAAGGTTAGTTGAAAATCTAATAATCTTCTAGGGTGGAGGTACAGGAAACATCTGATAGATTGGAACTATAAATAACATGGATGTGTTGCTCTGAAGTTATTTTAAAACACATATTGTGATATTCATTATGAATCATTTTATCTGCAGCTTAACAGATCAGTCTCATCTCAAGACATTAGTCTCATTTAAAAATGCTAAAAATTTGACATATTAATGCTTATTATTTAAAAAGATATGGTTACTAAATTCCTTACCAGGGCTAAAAAGGACTATAGCTTTAAGGTATGCATATTCATATCCATCAATATCAAGCTTGGCCATGCTGTTACAGAACTCCTGAAGTTTCCAGATGTGTTCCATGACTTGCTTTATTCTGTCTCCAGAAAGTTTATCTGCAAAAAGATATTGCTTACTATTTCATCTGAGCTCAAGCATTTCTAATATAGTAACAAATAAAGTTTTATAAACCAAGTCAAGTGATATTTGCAAGTCTTCTGCTGTCTTAAAATCACTTAACATGTAAGGATGGCCTGAATTATTATGAAAGTGAAGATTTATAAAGTTGAGTCAGATCCAGGGCTAGCAACAGAATGTTGATTCGACTGTGTAATTTTGCCAGGATAGCATAATCTGCCACACCAAATTTTTTCCAGCGAGGTACTGTTCTGAGCAGGGACTCTCAAATTATGGTGAATTATTTTACAAATGGCTAGAGTGATTCTGGGAATGAACAGAAGCACAAAGCAAATGCTAACACGCAACCCTAATTTTAAATTCAAACATTATTGAATTAGCTTTTCCAAAAGTGAATGCAAGAACAGTAACAACAGTGCTGCTTTATCTGTACTTTTAGGAGTGAACTTTTCATTAGCTATGATAAATAGCCTTTTTCCCATCTGATGGGGTAAATTGACTGAAATACACATACACAGATTCTTTTATCATTTGAAAGATCACATTCCTTATACTGGGTTCATAATCTATCTTAAAATTTAAATTGTAAAAATTTATTTTATTTATTGATATGTTACAAGTGAGTGGTATTAGCTGCTAAACTAGGAATGGACAGATTTCTATTTTGGTAAATAGAAATCCTTATATTGGACTGCATATTTACAAACTAGTCAAAGAATAAAAACATTAGAGAATACATTAAGACAAATCTTTGAATATATAATTACTATTATCAAATTTCAGAAGTAAATCAATTCACAAGGGATAAAACCTTTCCTTGAAAAACACATTAGAATAATTTTATTCCAGTCATCATCTCCAATGCTAGTATTTCATGTCATTTCGACTTGAATATATTTGTCTATACAGCTAATAGAGCATAGGATTGCTTAGACCCCATGTTTTTTAAACTGAATCTTTGACATAGTTTATCTATTTTCTAAAACTGCAGTAAGACTGAATGAATGGAAGAACCATTTTTTGCACAGTGTTGAAATAAGAATGAAAGCATAATGTACATTTCTTAAATCATTAATTGTGATACAAATTTTTAATTACTCAAGCTGGATGAAGATAGACATAATATAATGTTTTTATTCCCATATTAAGTGGGAAAATATGATCCAGAAAAACTCAGGAAAAACAAACTTGAATTCCAGAGTTTCTAAGTAGCCTCATCACTAATATGTTCCTGGATAAAGTTCTGAAATTTCTTCACTTTGCTTTGAATTTTGAAGGTATAATACAAAATGTAACATGATAACTTTGCAGAATAGATAAATAACACTCTTTTCTTGGCTGATCTCAGCTAACATAGTATGACTGCAAGTACAGGTTATAGAAAAAATTATTTTTTACAATTTTGATGCATGAGATCAGAAGTGGAACTAGCTTAGGGTTGTAGTAGCCCCAGCAATTACACCCCCCCAACCTCACTGCCTGGAATGGAGGTGGAATAGACAGCTCTGTGGATTCTGAAACAGATATAAAACAAAAGCTTAACTCTGCATAGAACATCCAGTGTGCAGGTTTCCTTACTGATCTTTTCAACTTCTGCCTCTCTGTGCAAAGGAAAGGAGCAACACTATGTTGTATTTTGGGGCTGTCCAGGCTCTCGTAAATGACAAAACAATAAACCAAAACAAACAAAAACCAACAAAAACCCAAAACCAAAACAAGAAAAAACCCTATATTCATTATGAAAGCAATTAAAGCATACTATCCATTTAAGAATCAAATTTCAGTCTAATTTACTTTATCATGATGAAGTTAATAAAATAGATTAAAAGTTGATTGTAGAACTATAAAATGTACTAAGCAGATGATGGGAAAAATATTTAATATCCCTCAGCTTAGAAAAATACATCTATTTTACTCTCCTCAGTAAAAATCTATTTTCTCATTTTTGCTGTGTGCACAATAATGACACTACAAAAAATTATTTAAGAAAATGGTACCAAATAGTATTCTATACCTGCTTTTAACGCACATTTAAACTTAAGGTAGTTTTCATGCTGTGTTTGTGGAGCTTAAAGCTGCTAGTATTGTTTTTTTCCTCCTTTTAAAAAGGAATATAATTTTCGTGCTAATGAATCCTATTGATTGGAATTGTCCTTAAAGAAGAAATATAAAAGCAAATATAACAGATTTTCATCCATTCTAGACATAATCATCATTATCAACAGACCAACATTGAATTAGAAAATAAAATTACATAGATCTGGTTAAGAATGTCAAGAAAATAGGTTGCTTAATGCTTCAAGGGCACTTCAGAATACATTAGTCATTATTGCATTACAGAAGTATGCAAAACCATTGTACTTGCAAGAATACGCTTGTTGTGATTAACTGGCAAATGCTGTGTTTTTACACTGCAAAGAGGAGAAGAAAAGTTCTGGAAGAAAAGGTCTGGTGTGGTTTGGAAGAGGACATCATTATTCTAAGAGGAAAAAACATACATTTGGATGGGAAGAAAACTCTCTGAGCACATCCAAGGAGTATTTTAGGATGTACACCCTGTAATGTCAGTCAAGCATAGAAGACCCCCCTTCCCTCTATGGACACTTCTAACCCACACGATCTCTGTGAAGTCAGTGCAACAAAATTGTGTATCACCAGGGGAAAGATTATTACACAAGAGAAAGCTCCATCTTCCCCTGGATCCTGGTGGACAATTCTGTCACTGATGGGGAAACGCCTCATAAGCACTGTTACGCAAACATCGCTGTACAGTTATCAGGACTGACAACAAACCTTCTTGCATGCTGTTCTGGAGGTGGTTGACAATCGCTCCCAGGATAGTAGACAGACTCATCACCTGTGCACACTGAGCCAGGCCTAGAGTAAACAGCTCGTTCCAGCAGGCCCGCACAAGGCTCGTATTACAGTCTTGCCTAGAAACAGCACAAAATCAAACAAGGCTAGGTAGTTTGTGTATCAGCTTAGTGTTACCCTATGTATAATTACGTTATGTATAACCATTCATAATACAGATTAATCTATTGCAAAACATTTTAGTACAAGGCATATATCAGCATACTACAAGTATTTCAAGAAGCGAAAAGAAATGATAGACAGACTACGGGAAACCATTTTGGGTTATCTGTGAAATGATGCTCATCAATTCTTCAGTAAGGTATCAAAAGCAAGCATTTAATTTCTACTAATTAATGCTTGCTTTTGATTTGGCTTTAATTTCTGTAACCACAGTAACTTCAGATAGTGTAGTTATCTTCCCCTCTGCCATCTTCTATTTTATTCTTCAAAAGAGGGAATATTGCATAGTCTTTACACATTTTAAACAATTCATTAAAAATTAAACAATGTCATAGCTAAAAAGTTCAAAATAGCTGAGAAGTGTTCAGATCAGTGTTTAAATTCATTCAAAAGCAAACCATTCAAACACAGTATGTCCATTTACCCAAGAGCTTGAAATGCAGGTATGGACCTAGCCCAGTGCATAGAGAGGAAAAGGAGTCGTGATGCTGACTCACAGATGTAGTGTACATTAAGGTACTCTGGCATCGGACTGGGCATTGTCAGCTGCAAAAAATAAAAGTACAGTACAATACATATAGTTCAGACATAAACCAGTTTTTATCATCGATGAAATAACTGGCAAAAGCACTCAAACTACTCTCACAGTCCATCACAATCAACAGTGTGACATGAAGTTGTCAAAGGAAAACTGTACTAAATAACTCATTACTACTGGCAAGGAATGCAAATTGGGAATATGAGACAAGAAATTATGTAGGAGCTCGTACATCTTAAGCATTAGTTTGTTTAGTAAGACATTTAAAGAAGCACATACCTTAAATGTGACGTGTGTATCTGTAAGTAGGGGTCCTTCCACTTCAATAATTGGTGTTGACTGATCTCTACTGATTACATGAATGTTCCCTCCTCCTGTAGGATCCATCCCATCTGCCAAGTTATGAGCTGTTGTACCATCTGTGGTATTAAGTGCTTTAGCCAAAGTATCAAACGCCCTAAAAAAAAAATAAGTAAACCATGAAAGTGTGCTTCCTTAGACCTTAAAAAATTCATAGTGCTCAAATTAAATACTGTAAAACATTTCCACTTAGAGGCAACATACATTCTTTAGGCTGACACAAGGTCAGACATTTCATTACAGTTCGGTCCCTCTGTACTCTTTGGGCATTAAAAAAAACGAATAGATGTGTCCACATATTGCTGGTGAAAGATCTCCCCTGTAAGGGAAGTTTTTATTACTGTAAATCCTGCTCTGATAGTTTTATCCTAGTATTTGTACTAGTAAAGGGGCCTTGTGCTGTGCTGGTTTTGTCTGGGATAGAGTTAATTTTCTTCACTGTAGCTAGCATGGGGCTGTGTTTTGAATTTGTACTGAAAACAATGTTGATAATGTAGAGATGTTTTTGTTATGTAGAGCAGTGCTTGCATGGTGTAAAGGCCTTTTCTGCTCCTTGTCCTCCCTGCAGTGACGAAGCTGGGCATGCACAGGAAGTTTGGAGGTGACACATCCAGGACAGATGACCCCAACTGATGCAAGGGTTATTCCATACTCTGTGATGTCACACTCAGTATATAAAGAAGGGAGAAGAAAGAGGAAGTGGGGCGATGTTTGGAGTGATGGCTTTCACCTTCAGAAGTAAGTGTTACACGTGCTGGAGCCCTGCTGTCCTGGAGGTGGCAGAACACCTGACTGCCCATGGAAGGTAGTGAATTAATTCCTTTGCTTTGCCTGTGTGTGTAGCTTTTGCTTCACCTATTAAACTGTCTTTATCTCAACCCACGAGTTTTCTGACTTTTACCCTTTTGATTCTATCCCCAGTCCCACGGGTGGGGGAGCAAGGGAGCGGCTGTGTGAGGCTTAGTTGTCTGCTGGGCTTAAACCACAACAGTCCTCTTACACTTACCATTCACTATTCCCCCTTTTTACAGATTAGGTGAGGATTACAGACCACATGAGAACGAAGTCCCTGTCCCCATCCTTGATCTCCAGCTTTTTGGAACAGTGGAGAACAGTGTGGCTTTCTTCTAGACAATATGCCTGAATTTCCTTTTCCTTAAGATGAAATATGGCCAGGCATTCCTGATCTCCCAGTATAGACAAAGACTTAAAAGCCTAATGACAGTAACACAAGAAAGAGTGATCCCTGATCTCCTTTATACTCAAGCTGTTGCTGGACCATTACCCAAATAAATCACGGTAAATTCTCTTAGGATAACAGATCTTGGATGTAAAGAAGAATTTTCATACCAGTGGACAGTATTATGGTATAGTGCTCCTTTGCCAGTTTTTTTGTAAGGATGTTTCTTTAGGAGAGGGATTTTTGAAAATTTTTTTCTGCTTTAAAGAAAGAGTAAGAGGTTGACATCAGTTGACATTGCAGCATCAAGTATTTTTAAATCTTAAATCACTTCACTTGAAGAGTTTAAATGAAATACTTAAGAGCCTTAATTAATATCCTTCTCTGTCTCTTCCCCCAGAGGACAAGAGGTGTCTTCCAGTTGGTGTAGCGGGCAGACTGATCTGGTATTTGTTTCTTGTCGGGGATTCTTCTGTGTAAATAATTTCTTTGTCTTACACCTTTTGTTATTAATATTGTTGCTATTAACGTTTCATTTTGCTGTTACTGTTTGTTTGCTAGTCTCACTGATGTTTCCAGTAAATCGTTCTTATTTCAACCCATGCTCTCTGCCTTTCATGACTTTCTGACTGGAGATGGAGGGGAAGCAAGTGGCAGCATAGTTTAAGTGGGAACATTAAATTGGAGAATACCATTCCTAAACCACAACAGTTAAGCTCCTCCTAAAAATCTTCTTTTGGAGAAACAGCAGACAGTTTTGAGTCCAAGTATTTTATCTTATTAACCTATACTGCTAAATTCAACCTACCTGCCTCCCCTCCCAACAAAAAATACAACCAAAAACATCTAACAAAAAAAACTCCAGCCTTGCAAATCTCAAGCTATGATGGAAATTTTAATATCCCATGCTCCTTTTCCACATATTTTTCATTAATAAAGAAAAGAAAGACTTTAAACTCTTTCTAAATCTATTTCCAGGAGATTTTTTGGCAGCACAGTCTCAAAAATAAATCTGCAGTAATGCAGACCCCTAAAGAGCAGGGCAAAGGACACAAGCATTGCACAGGAGAAGCTTACCTAAAACACACCTATGAAATAGGCACTGAAGTGTTGCTATTCTCAGTCTTTCAAGGACACAAACTAGTCATTTATTATTTTTCTGAGAACCAAATCTGGTCTATCTTCAGAACACTACATTTGTAACACAGGACACAGTTCTTCACAAGAGGATAAGAGCCAAAATTGATTTCTAAAGAACTGGTTTTGTGTTTCAAAGTAGGGGCAGTCTGGCGATCTGTACTGTATCTGGTGTAACAATGCCAAATTCCTTTAATGAATGAATGTAAGGATATACCACATAGAAGACAAATCACTAAATAAGGTGCAAATATAAAAGCATACCGTGTAATCTCACTTGCAGATTGCTCTTCTTGTTGAACTTCAGAAGTATCTCCATTATTTAGTGACTCACTGAGATTAGCAAGAGATGTTACAACATTTGCTAGTGTTCCTAAGGCACCTTGGCTTGTTTCAGCCTAAAAAGGAAACACTAAATTAGTAAATCAGAACTATAATTAATATACCATGTATAATTTCCCCATTTTTAGTATTTTGTTCTTTTTCCCCTATGCACCTTTTCCTTCCTCATGAATGCCTCTAGAAAGTACAATGGCTCTCAGTTATCTTTAAATCCTATTCTAATTATCAATCCTAGTCCTAGAAGAGACATCATATGGAGAACTACCTGTGGCTGACCTTTTGCAGAAATATGCTTGCCAAAAGAAACCACAATCCTGTTGATATCTTCATTTGTACGGTTCTTCACACTTACCACAACCTTATCTTCTCAAGAGCAACAACTATTTGAGACCATGCACAATAGAAAAAGTAATCTGAACAAATTAATAGATATGGTCAGAACTGAAGTGAGCCAGTAATACCTTGGAGTCGGCAGCTAGGAAGACTGTACCACCATCCCTGATCAAAGGCTGCTGAATATTCACAAGCATTCCTGGATCAAGAAGACCAGCTGACCTGTTCAGAAGTACAAGGCATCTTATGGTCAATAGTATTTTACATTAATCAAAAGAATGTGTAACAACCTATGACAGCACAAAGGGAATTAAATAATTTAAGTTTTAAAATAGACAATTTAGTGACGCTTCTGTTTATTTATCAGGACTTAAGTCTTTCTGAAACAGTTTCCAAAAACTAGCTTGAAAGACAGAAAGACTGGAGTATCTTTTAATGTTCTGTGCAAAACAATGACAACTTCCCAAATGCGTATCCTCTCATTTGCTTTTTCTTCTGGTTTAGTCTGCTTTAAGGAAAGTTGTTGTCTTCTCAAGCTCTCAGAAGTCAGCTAATAGCTCTAGTTTTATATTTGACTTTGGAGGAAGACATAAGTCTGCATTCCAAGCTAGACAATGGACAGCACTGAAAAAATACATAAAATATTTTTTACATTCCAAAATATAGTCAAAACCAGTTATGAAATAAAAACCTGCATAAAATCTGCTGCCTTTACTTCTGCTGCTTTTAAACCAAACATCCTTCCCCTGTGCTGTATCTGATATAGGGAGACGGTGAAAAGTCTTTGCAGTCAGCAGGAAGTTTATTTCCTACTTATGTGAAGCTCTAAGTGTCTATAACATGATACCAATGCACATAACACAGGTGCAGTACAAGGGGTCTGACATTAACAGCTATCATTGTGAACAAGCACAGGCAGCAACTTACCATGCATTATGCAAATCTGAATCCTACAGAAACAACAGAGTGACTATAGTATTGTTTATAGGTCTGTAATGGATCTGTAGCTCAAGCAGATTTCTAAGACGCAAGTGTGTGAGTATTTCTTTCAAACAAGAACACTGAAAAACAATTATCCAAGAAAACTGCAGCTCAAACTTCCTAACTGCAGTGTCATTTGTTCAAAAAGGAATATATATATAAAAAATTAAATGTACAAACACACACCCCCCCATATGAAAACTGAATAATAAAATCTAATTTTTTAGGTGGTTCTCAACCATTCATAAACTACAGTTTTTAAAATGATGTTTTTAACCTAGACTTCTTTTTTATTCTATTCAGAAAAAAATTAATTTTGCCTTTGTTTGTAATGATGTGCATTTTCACACCCATTGCCTATGGAGACGTCTGGGAGTGCAGGAACCATCATGGCATATCTTCCATACAGTAAAAGGAAGCTGCTGTTTTGCTGTTGTTGAAACCAGTCTCTTGGGATCTCAATCAGTAGTCACTGAGTCTCTCTAATTACTGTCTTTAGGAGAAGGAAGCCCGAGTGTGCCACTTGCAGATCTCATTTTAGGGAAGTGCTAACCCGCATGCATCACAGCGTTAGCCTACATGCTTTCTGCTTGAATATCATTCCCTTGCTCTGCCTCTGCTCTGACCTGGCTGGACAAGAGCCAGCTCTGAACTGAAAACCACATACCTGTACTCAGAAATAAAAACTTTCATGAGAAGCAGAACCTACATTGGCCTTGGTAATGTAAACAGATGATGCGTGCATTAGAGTTCTGTTCTGTTCTCTCTGAGAGCAGGGGGAGAAAGAATATAGGTGTGACTGCAAAGTAATATGCACAAATAACGTGAAAGAAGATGTGTGGAACTGAGGTACTCACCGCGTCCCATCTTTATCTGCCACAAATGTTGGAGTTGCTATTAGAGGGCTTCGAAGATCTTTTCTTATATAGATTTTTTCAGTAGAAGCTGCACAATTGGTTGGTTTTTCACGTTGCACATCAAAAGGCTTTCTTTCACTTTGAACCGCTACATAAAGATAGAAACATTCAGATTTGAAAGGAAGTTCTGGCAGTTTTGATGGTGTACCAGCTCAGTGCAAAACTGGAAATTTAATACCAAGAGTGAAGAAATGCAAGCTCCAATGTTACTGTATCTGTGAGTATGTGTATTTATATATACACTTTTATGAAAGTTACAGATCGATCTTTTGCTTCAAGTTTTGCTGAACTGGAATCAAATATTGCTCTTTTTTTTTGGCATTTTATAAGATGGAAGATTCTACAGATTGTTTTTTCAATTTTTTTTTTTTTTTTTTACAGGCACAGCTATATCTATATGTTGGGCACAGTCCTACTCTGGATGTCACAAAACAATGCAAACCCAGAAGGAACCCTGAAAAAGTCAGGAGAGGCAAGTGACCTGAGAGATGCAGGTTAATTTCTTGAGAGGATACTCTCTGCATGACATACACTTCACTCACATCCATTTATTCCACCCAGTTAGGGAAGAGTGTTCCAAAACTAACCCTTTCATAATCTATAATATTTAGACTTGAGAATTGAAACAAACTAAGTTCAGTCTCCAAAGTGCCAAACAGTGTAGCAATTTTTAAAATAAGAATAGTAAGAAGCAGTTACTTTGTAACTTTTGAAGAAGGTGAAAACTGCATCTTTATAATATTACAATACTATTATTAAACATTACAGAAAGTTGTCCTCATAACCAGCAAGAGTTACTTAATTTCCCGATTTTATTTTTGCTAATATTGTTACTATTAGTAAAATTTAGGGGCTTAAAAGCTGATATATCAAATCTGTTGGCTTGGTGAATACATAATTATTAATCAGAAGCCTGATCCAAGGCCAGTTAAGTCAGTAAACATATACCCTAATCATACTGGATAAGAAAAGTTTGGTTTCTGGAACTGCAGCAGTTTTTCTTGTACAAACTTCTCATCTTATATTCAGCACATCATGTGCAAAGCACCAGAATCATCACAACAGGTCTGGAGTTTCAAAGTGCAAATACAACAAATTATCTCCCTATTTACAGCCTAAAGTTCTGCCTCCCGTGAACTCAGTGGTTAGAACTTATCCTACCTAGATCAGATCACAGAACAACCTTTTAATAGTTTCACATAGTGCTAAATTGAAGAACAGGTTATATAAACTGAAAACAAAAATATATTGAGAAAACTGTTTGGCTGCTAGCACTGGAAATGTATGAACTACTGCATACAAACATAAAAGCATATTTTAAAACATGATGGTTTATACAATGCCTCATGAAACACTGCTCACAAATGACCAAATTAACATAAAAATTTAAAAAGAGGAAAAAAAGACTAACTACTTGCTATCACTAGTTGAAAAAGCTGCAAAAATAAACTGGAAGGAAAGCAGATTCTCAAAACAGAATATCAGACTTAGATTCATGTCAATCCATGTCAAAATATTTCATATTATAAACATACACTGTGGAACATGTATTCTAAGTGAGGCTGTAACTGGGCTCCTCAAAGACAATACTTGGAGACATGGTTCAAAACAAACCACTACTGCACCTCAGATGTAAAATGGTGATGAAAGAAAGGTGCACTAGATGCTGCCAAAAAGTTCTGTTTCCTTCAAGCAACATATACCAAAACAGAGAACATACTAACAAGTAGTAATCCAGGTATTTGTTATTTGGTAGGCACGGTATCACATTCAGTACTTAACACTCACATTCCATTTTCATGCCCATCTCTAGACATTTCTTTAGCCTACAAAATTGGCATCGATTCCGATGGTGTTTATTGATGATACAGTCCTGGTTGCTACGACAACTGTAGGTCAGATTCTTCCTTACACTCCTTTTAAAGAAACCTTTGCATCCCTCACAACTGACAGCACCATAGTGACGACCTAGGAAACATATATTTTGTTATCAGGTGGAAATTACTTGTATGTTAGCATAGAAATATTTATTTTAAGCAAGTAAAACACTGTAAGTCACCCTTTAAAATTGTTTTGTATTTGAACCAACATTTTGGACCATGAAAGGATTACTACAGTCTCATAAGATATTTCTAGTTTACCTATTGTCAGGAGTTTTGGTGAGAGAGTAGAGAGAAGAGAGGAAGACTCAGGCTATTTCTGAGCGTGCAGTTGATGAAGGTGTAGTTCCCATTCTGCGTAAGTACAGATACAATTCTATCTGCTATTACAGACTATAGGACACATTTAGAGCTCAAGCAAAATCAACAAAATCAAAAATGCATTCTTTATTTAAATTTCCTGTCCATATCAACTCTGGTATTGTTTTAATTACATGAACACTTAAAGAAGTAAAAGAAAACAAGAAAAAGAGACAGAAGGGTGTCAAGGTGTCTCCTCTCTAGGATGAAAGCACAGAGTACTCCTTTGACTAATACAAAAATTTTATCTTGAGACTCCTTGTTACTGCATGGGTCTGAAACACTGAAGATTTGCGTGATCTCTACTTGCCTTGTTTTGTCATAGTAGAAGAACAAAATCTACCAGGAAGCATTAAATTTGTTAGAGAGCACTAAGAAGCATTTTCTTGGAGTAGGAAGACATTTTTGGGTGACACGTTTATTTCGTGGCTGCCCATCACTGTGAGGAACTTGACTACATGCTTCAAGTAGTCTTTTTCCTCTACCAGGAGCCATTAATTCATTATTTTATCTTTCAGACAATTTATCATATGCTTCAGTTCAAGGAAAAAACCTAATACTCTTCCAAGCAGAGTTTAGCTATTTTTTTGTGCATAGATACACAGTATGTTATATTTTTCCATTTAAAAACTCAACTGCTTTTGCTGTGAGCATAGCTAAAATCAGTTAAAGCACATGAAAAATCATCTCTTCATCCCAGTCATCTTTTCAAGCAAGTTTCTTCAATACTGCTTAGTAGGCTTCCTTACCTGATGCTTTATCACCACAGACTACACAATATTCTACTACCTGGGGCCGCTGAACATCAGTTTTTCCTAGCAGACGTTCCACTGAAGCAGAGTCTGTCACTATCTAAAGCAAAATTCCAGAACAAAAGGATGTAATTAGCCAGACATGAAGGTAAGGAGCTTTGCCTACAGAACAAGATTGGTGTATCAGCTAAGAAGAGGGGACTGAATTTATTAATAAGTATGACATGTGGAATGAAATTAAGTAGTATAAAATGCAACTTAATGAGAGTTCTTACTTCCAGTAGTGAGACTTTTGAAACAGTCATATTAAAACAAATTACAAATAACTAGCTTCATTTAGTATGAATGTTTCCTCACTAGTGCAACCAACAGTATTTTTCCCTTCTTGTAAATAATCTCAAACAGCTGCTATGTTTTAGCCAAAGACAGTTAGCTTTCAGATGCTGTTCCCATCTATCTCTTCTCTAGCTATTAGGGATATATGATTCAGAGGGGATAGTCTGGAGCTGAGATCTATCATAGGAACAGTTTAGCTTCCAAAGGCCTTGGATTCCAAAACTTCTGTTCTGAACAATCCATTTAACCAAGAAAAATTTAAAAACTCCACCCCTCTGTAATGTCAGATACCCTATTTAGCATGGCAAAATGTATTTTCAAAGAGTGTTAATAAATTTTAAAAAATATTTATGTAAAAATTACTCTTCTTCCTGTAAAATATTCTCCATTGTAACAGTAACAAGAGGGAACAGGCAATTTTGTTTTATTCTCTTTTTTTAAGACTGATAGGAAGAAATCTCAAATTTCACTAGAGGTAGACTACTGTTGACATCATTGGCTTTGCAAAGCTCCTGTTGGTGTAGATTATGCTCAAGACCCATGAAAAAACATAACAGAGGACAGCTTCTGATCTAAATAGCTTTATTGCAATGCCTTGATACTGAATGTGAAGTATGAACTCATGTTAATTTGCTCAGGTGAGTTGTATCTCTGAATATTTGTGAATCTTGAGCAGACTGAGAAATCCTGGCACTTGTCACAAGCATTATCTTAAGTATTCACTTCTGTGAATACTTAACTTTGGAACTTGAATGAGAACACACAAACAGGGATGATGAGTGCAATGGAATACATGAGGTACATGAAGACTGAAAGATTTATGATTGAACAATGAAGCCTAAAATTAGTATGTCTGACCCATGTCATGAGAAAACCACTGCAATTGGTCTTAAAGCAATTTAGACTTAATTTAGAAACAAAAAGAAATTAAAACCAAAATTCCTTGGCTTATCTAAATTACCGTATTTACCTGAATTCTGCCTGGCACAATGTTGTCTGTGGTGGTAAAGATGAGCTGTTTGGCATTAGATGTCTCAGGTGCTGCCAAGATCACCTTTCCTGCACCAGTTCCATCTGGACTAGCTAAAATGAACTGTTGCTTTGGAGACACAGCTGAATCCACTGCTGTCACTATTTGAATTTTCTGACCTGTTTGCTGATCTGTAACAATCTGTAAAACATTGAAGAAATTCATGACCACAGTAAATTTTGTATTTTAAAACCTTTTGTTCCATCTCAGAATTATATCAGTGAAAAATTACAAAGAAGCTCTCTCCAGTTTTTCTTTATAAATGGCACTAAGGAGATGTTCTCCAGTTAACATTGACCTATGCATTTTTTACCTGGGTATTTTATGTAAGATGTTACTCCCTAAAGTTATCAACAAAAGATGGAATCAGGCAGCCTTATTGTTTCATACACTGATTCTCAAGATTCTCTTATGATGGAAGGTTTCTGTTTCTGATACAGTTGTCTGATAGCATGATCTCTATTTTGCCTGGTAGAGTAACCATATCAATATGCACCAGTATTTCATTAAAATTTACTAAGTCCTGTATAACTGGCCTTTGAATACATTCTGATACATTAATGACATCTTTTTACTATCTGCCAGTAACAAAGACCCATGGTGCAGTGGGTGCAAATTCCCGAAGGCCAATTTTGTGGTAAATAGATTAATCTCCAACTGGCTCCTAGGTAAGTGGGAAAAGGAATGCACTTGGAGACGATCTCAGATGTTCTGTTGACAATATCTGATCCTTTGCTGTGGCCAGGGCTCAGGAGATTTGCTTGTGTAGGCTAGATTTAACCTCTGTAAATACTCCTCCACTGGCTAACTATTATATACAGCCATCTAGTCAGCACCAAATAAATACTGAAGGAGAAAGAATTTTAGTTTTCACTAAAAATGATCTGTTCTCACAAGACTTAAAGGAAGTATTCAATAGTATTTAGCATGCTTTTGTATAAAGATAAGTGGGAGGAGGAGACAAAAACAGAAGATGGGATAATTGGTTAATTAATGGATTTTTACCTGAATACGTTGTGGTGAAGCTACAGAGGAGTCTGTGGAAATTATCTGGATACGCTGAGAAGGGCTGGTCATCACTGGAGATTCAGATAGCGAAGTCTGAACTGTTGGCACCTGTCAATAACACAGAATTTTAATTCACTGTTAAGGTATTCAACACTTTTAAAAATACCTATATTTGTAAGAGATCAGATAGCCCTATAGTATAGAATCTGAATTCACTGGAAAAGTTACAGTCATTTTACCAACTTGGATTTGCTTTCAATGAATTATCAGAATATTTTCTTTTTCTGGAAATGGAGTGAACCTGACAAAACCAAACCACCCCTACCACTCTGTTCAAATGAATCACTGGGTAATTACTGTATGATCCTTTAGCTTACTGAAATGCAGAAATACTTTTTTCAACTTTCAATTATACGCTTGTCTCACTTTTTGCTTCTATAAAAATAAAATACATCATATGTAAATAATGTAAAATGTCAAGTAGCTCCCCTTTTAATAACTTTGAAGTGCTTCTGAATGACACAGATTAACTTTGGCACTACTCCTGAATACTATTGTTTCTTGTTCTGTTCCATACCTTTCTAGAGTACCTAACTATAATGCAAATACAGTTCTGAATACTTAGAAAAAGCTTGAAAAACACCCCTTGCAAAGCTGTTTTCAGAACAAAAATGGTAAGCATTGAATTAAACATGCAAGATAACATTTAGATTGGATATTGGGAAGAATTTCTTCCCTGTGAGGGTGGTGAGTGCCTGGCACAGATTGCCCAGAGAAGCTTCCCCTGGATCCCTGGCAGTGTCCAAGATCAGGCTGGACAGGGCTTGGAGCACCCTGGGATAGTGGAAGGTGTCCCTGACCATGGCAGAGAGTTGGACTAGACAATCCTCAAGGTCTCATCCAACCCAAACCATTCTATGAACTTGTTATCTGCAGTAACGTGCCCAAAATCAAGATGGTCATAAGTTGTTTTTGTAAAATCCTCTTTTAAACAATCTTGGAATTATATCAAAACTTGTACAGCTGGATAACAGGGCAGTTTCAGTTT
Source organism: Drymodes brunneopygia (assembly GCA_013400955.1). Lineage (NCBI taxonomy): Eukaryota > Metazoa > Chordata > Aves > Passeriformes > Petroicidae > Drymodes > Drymodes brunneopygia. Next base: position 271,277 of record VZTZ01013642.1, read on the forward strand.
TAGCTTGCCTTGAAAAATCTTTGTTTAATATACAGAAAAGTTCATTTATGACACAAAGAAAGAAAAAACAGTTTGGATAGCATGGAACATGCATTAGAGTCTCTTTGGGGAAGCAGAAGTATTAAAATACATAAGACTTAATGAAGCCATAGAATTCTACTCCCCTATTGCTTGTACCATAAGTAGCCCGCATACTGTAAAAGTATAATCTAAATTGAACATAAAATCTCTAATTATCTATAATACACAGGTCACAGAAGTTGCATGTTAAATTAGGAAAATACACAGGAGAGATGTAGAAAAAGAGGTGTCTTCTAATTATTGGACAATTCAAAGCTTTCAGCTGCAGAAAACAAGATACCTAGGTGAGAAAAAAGACTCCCAAAAATGCAGACTCTTAGAGGACACATTTAATTGATGACCTTCTTGTCTTCCACACCAAATTATTAATGAAGCCATGCACCCTTTGAAAGCTCTAAATTAGACCAAGAAGGTCTTTTTAAATTGTTTTACAGTTGTTCAGTTGTAGAAGCCTTGGTGTTTCATTGATGCATCTTTAAACCATACACCACAATGTACTGCAGCTTGGAAATAAAGAATAGTCTATTTTCCCATGTTGTTCAAGGAGAAAGACAGACAGCTATAAGGTACTTGCATGGAAATTCCTTAAACATTTTGAAACTAAATAACCACATCTTTTTCTGAGTTTGTAAAGTATGTTCAACCTGAACCTCCTGTGGCACAATTTGAGGCTATTTTCTTGTGTCCCCACCTGGCTCCACCCCCCTGTCAGGAAGTTGTAGAGATTGAGAAAGTCTCCCCTGAGTCTCCTTTTCTCCAAGCCAAACAAACCTAGCTCCCTTAGCCACTCTTCAATGACTGACTCTACAGACCCTTTCCGAGTTCCTTTGCTCTTTTCTGGACATGCTCCAGCCCCTCAATGTCTTTTTTGCAGTGAGGGGTCCAGAACTGATACCAAGATTTGAGGTATGGCCTCACGAATGGCCAGTACTGAGTGACAGTCACTACTCTGGTCCTGCTGGCTATGCTGTTCTTGATCCAAGCCAGGATGCCATTGGCCTTCTTGTGTGACTTGGGCACACCCAGCCCACATTCAGCCACTGCAGACTGGCATCTGCAGGTCCTTTCCTGCTGAGCAGCTTTCCAGCCACCCTGCCCAAGGATGTGTGGGGTTCTGGTGACCCAAGAGCAGGACCCAGCCCATGGCCTTGTTGAACCTCAAACTGTTAGCCCTGGCCTCAATCCCCTCATCCAGGTAATCCATAAAGATATTAAACAGAACTGGGCCCAAAACTGAGCCCTGAAAACCCCACTAGTGACTGAATACTGGATGTGGTGCCACTCCCCACCATTTTCTGGCCCCAGTCACCCAGCCAGTTCTTAACCCAACGAAGATGCAGCTGTCCAAGTCACGGGCTGCAGCCTCTCCAGGACAATGCTGGGAGACAGTATCAAAGGCTTTGCTGAAATACAGATAGGCACATCCACAGCCTTTCCTTCATCCACTAGGTGGGCCACCTCATGATAAAAGGTGAGAGATCAGCTTGGTCAGGCAGGACGTGCCTTTCCTAAACCCATGCTGGCTGGGCCTGATCCCCTGGTCCTGTGTGTGCCATGTAATCGCACTCAAGATAATTAATTTCAAATTAGCACAGTTGAAAGGAAAATCCATAAGATTCCCTGTAGAACATCTTTAGCCTTAAAAGTTCATTCCACAACAAAACATTCTTTTGAGGCTGCATTGAAAGCTGACAAATGGATGAAAACAGAAAATATTTTTAAGTTCTTCAGAAGTTAAATTTGTCAAAGTACATGACATTTTGAGAAAGTGACCATGTACTTGACAGGTTTTACAACAATAAACTTATTAACAACAAAATCCAGTGGACTTCCACTACAAAAGCTTCTGCAGCAACTTAGGTGTCTAAGTAGAATTAGTATTTTCTTCTAATTTCAAGGACTCCTTAGCACAGAAATGTTCTCACTATTGAAATTAGGCAGTTTGCTTGACAGAAAACACAATCATCTATTGTACATCTCTCTAAAAATAGTATCTACACATAATTACCTAAAGGAGTGTATTTACAGCAGAGGTACGGTGTAAATATTAGGTCAACTAACTGTGATCTAGTGTAGAAGAAAGTATTATTTGTATCTAAAATACAATTGCTTGTGCTCTCAAACCAGTCAATATCACTAGCAATAATTTAATATGCTGAAGTTTATAGACATTAATAATGATTTGCCTTAAGTGACACAGATGATCTGCGCAAAGCCCAAGAAACATAGAAACACATTTAAACTCATATGTAACTACCTTTTTCATCATTAAAATAAAAACAAGTATTTGGCAATTGGGTGCACTTTGAAGGCTGGCAAAATTAAATTTGGTTTCTTCTGTCTAAATTATTAATAATTTCCCATTTTATAAATATAAACATATATTTCTATATTTACCTTATTTTTCCTACTTTTTCAGTTTCTAAATTTTAGCAGAAATCTTATTAAACTTCCAATAGATAGGTGTATATATATAAAATATGAATGCATATATAAAATTGGTAGTTTGAAGCTAAGCTTCGCCAAGCATTTCATTATTTTTATGTCATTAGAAACAAGAGATTTCTTCATAGGCATATAGTCGAAGTTTATACAGTAATTCATTGATTTGCCCATCATGTACATATGCATCTGTGTGTGTGTTTGTATGAGCATATGTACATATATAATAAATATTTGTACTGACTAACCAAATTTTCAATACTTTCTGCAGCCTATTTCCCCCCACCACACTGATTATACAAGAAGTATTTGAGGAATAAATTGAGTGAATAATCCATTGGCCACATAGAGCAGAATTTTTAAAGCCCCTAATCTTTTCTTCCTTAAGCAGAAAAACATTTTATATATTCACTCCAGTAAAAGCCAAGTAATTGTATTGCTTGAATACACTATGTGCAAACCAATTTCAGAGACAATTTCTATTCTCTTTTCTATAATATTAAGGCATAATTAAGCAATCACAAACCAAGTATTTTTAACTGCACCCATAAAACAACTGAAGAATTTCAATGAAAAATATGGTACCAAGTTTTACACCTGCAACTCAAATCAAATCAGAAAGACTTATTTTTCTATAGGTATTTTTTCTGATGAGTATCTTTGTCTATTAAATTAAAAATAGGCTTTCATAAAAAAACATGTATCCAAATGTATTTCTTCTACAGGTGTAAGACATATCTGGAAAAAGTTTCAGTTATTCTCTTTGGAACTAGCTCTCTTGACCACTTGGGTCCTTTGTAGGACGGCAGATAAAATTTGAATTTACCACTGCAAGACCTCTAGCTTAACTGCCCTAATAGGATGCCAGTGCAAGATCTTGTATAGTGCAAAAAAGGCAAAAGTCAAGGAAGAAGCTGCAACTGGCACATCTGCATGCTAAAGAAAATTCAGACCAGCTCTTACATAACACCCCACACTTTTATTACACCAGCAGCTATGCCACATCTCGTAACAGCCTTCAGTTCAGAGGTTGCCAAACTGCCTAAACTAGATTTTATCTCCTTATTCCCATGTGCACTTTCTGTGAGATACCTCTCAGGCTCATGGTATGTCTAGGTCTTTTACCGTTAACAGGAAATTGAGAAAAGCTTTATTTGAACCAAAAATTGTTTGAGAAGACTCCACCTTGAAAAATCCTCAGAAATGAGCAAGTGGCCAATGATAGCAATAAAATATTAAAGGGTCTTATGTCACCCTTCATTAATTCTTAAAACAAAGTAAAAACTTATTCCATCAGAACAACAGTGTTTCCACTCTCCTTTTCCAGCACACTGTCTTCATCTGGACCAAAATCTGAATTGTTGAGCTACTTAGGATGTAACACGTCAGAGATGTCTGAAGAGGGTCAAGAAAATATTTTATGTGACGAAGACATCCAGTATTTTTTTAGCTCCATGGCAAAACATGCTTTCAGAAAGGCTCAAGACTCTGATAGTTTCCTCTCAGAACACTGAAGGAACTGAAAGCAATTGAAAATTCTCCAGCAATGCAGCTGTCATAAACAAGATCCAGGAAGCACAGGGCTTAACAGTCACCTCATGTGACTCTCCCCCTAGAGCCTCTGACAGGAAAAAGGATGCACCGGGAATAGTTTGTGGCTGTTAGAGAGCTGGCCAAGGACAGTTTTTAGTAACTACTAAAAAATTATTCCTGGTCAGACCAGAGCTCCTGTTGGAAAGATGAAATAGTGCCTATTTCCACCAGGTACTACACAGGGAATGCACCTCGACTTCAAAACCAAACACATTTTTCTTAAACAGTATTCAAGTCAAATCTAAGTTGATGCTGGGACTGAACCTAGGCCACTTATATACTGCATAGTGACAGTACTAAACAAATACTTGAGAAAAGCAGAATTACTTATTTTTGCATTAAGGCTTAAATATTTTTCCTGCTTTTCAAAAGCTGCTCAGGATGAGGAGAAACTGCTGAAATTCCCTCCGAATCCCCTAGCTGCTCTCCATTCCTCAGTTTCATTAACTGTAAGTAATGACAACTTCAAACACTAAAAATGGAACTCTCATCCAATCTGTTAAGAAATCCACAATTGGAAAAAATTAAACACACAACACTATTTAATGCAGAAGCAAGCAAAAGCAGTGAAACCATTTGAAATCATTACAAGAATAATTTTTTTAAGTCCGAAAAATAGAATAAGTATAAAAGTACATGCAACACTGGAGCACACTCAGCAACTTCTGTGATACATTCACAGAGCTGACGAACTATTGCTCAAAGAGAACATGTAGCCCACTTGCATGACAGTCTGATTTGATGCTTTGCATCACAGTTCTCAATAACTGTGCACTACATATGTGGCAATTATGTTGAAGAAGTGACACAGATATAGCTAAAGCTGCTAATATTTGCATTAGGTTATCCAGTTTGCAACTTGTCTCTCACAGTTCAGACCTGAAATTCAGTGCATGATCAATGACCCTCTTCTTCCACTTAATTTTCATCAATAAAAACTACTATATTCTGAAAATCTCTCATTTTTAAAAGTCAGTGCCAAGTTTGATTCTACATTTTCTCTAAGATACGGTGAGTACAAACATAGAATTTTAGCATATTTCAAAAAAGCTAGTAATGTGTTTACCTGTACTAAAAACTATCTGACAGAAGACATAAATAGCAGGCAGCCAGCCATTCATAAAGAAATGATTCAATATTAACATGGTCATAGTATTAATGAATTCCTAACGAGAGAATGCTGCTTACAACTGTTTATCCATGAACAAAGTTTTCATGGTGTTATGCAGTGGACAGGCATATTATTTAAGCAGCAGCTGAATACTATAAAGAGATGAAGCCCTCTATTTACCCACCGGCCAGGAAGAAATCACAGAGCTTCATACACTCTTGAGATGGAGCGATCTCTCCAGTGGCAAGATACAACCATCACACTATGTTACCACGGTGCATTTCCTGCACGAGGAATTACAAATGTCACATATTTTATGTGCTTTACATGTTATTACAGCACCCAAGTTCTACCAAAATAGTATAAAGTTTGTCAGTATTTCCATTACAAGTTTCTCTTTCCAAGTATATTTGGAAATATTTTTAAAAATGCAGCTTGCCAAATTCATACCTGGTACAGAAAACTAGAGTGAAAAATCTCTTGTTGGTTTTCACTGTGAAACTTAGGAAGTTTTTTGGAACTATTCCATAGATGTTACTCCCAGGACACTCACTAGGCCATTTTCCACACTAAAAAGAATTAAATTTCTTTTTTAAAAAAGTGCTTCTAAATAGGGTATCTCAAATCCACTTCTAAAAACAGAATTAGACTTCTATTTTCTTCTTATATAGTGCTTCTTCTTGAACTGAAGAATATTTTTTAATATACAGGTGTAATCTTAGTTCAATAGGTGAAAGAAAACTTGAAATTAATGTCTGAAAAGTGGCCTAATCTACAGAGGTGTCTCAGCCCATTTGCCCTTTATTATTTATCAAATCCCTTAATTATGTAACCATACCAAAAAATCAGTAAACTTAAAGGATATTAAACCATATTATTTTAATCAGACAAAAGATGTCGTTTATTTTTTGACTGAAGTTTGCATAGTGAAGGAGATAAAATTTTCTATGGCCATGAACACTGGCAGTTTGTGTTTGTGAGTTATCACTTAAGAAGGTTTTGTGCTTTTTTTCTTTTAAGTGTAGGCACAAAATATAAAAACTGATTTAGATTAACCACTTTACTGTAAATTGAATATACTGCATAAGTAAAACAGGTAACTTCAAACACTGTGGTGGATCTAGATTACAATTCAAATTAGGAGCAGAAGCTTTCCATGTCCCAAATGGTCAATCTAATAGTGATCAAATGACAAATTCTGTTGTATTATTTTTTTGCACAATTCATAATACAGCCAAGTTTCTCTATAGCTCACGTTGAATTTACTTGCAGTCCTAATATGGGGGCCACCAGAACAAAGTAGGGTAAACAAAACACATCCCAGTTGCACTGGTTTCATGCTTGTCCCCAAGTGTAAAGCAACGCTTTTCTATAAATATCTTCTGTTTCATTTATGCTTAATTGTAAACAGCAGGGACTCCCTAATATGTTTTTAATTTCAAAATCTCATATACCAACTGTTGTGATTTCATCTGTCACTCACCTCAGCCACCTGCTGAGTCTCCAATACCTGCTGAGCCAGCACCTCCATATTGGTTGCCATGGTGAAACAAGACCATTAGAGAACCTGTTTGGAAAGATGCCAGCAACTTCTATCAGGCACAAAAGTTTGGTTTTTTCTTAGTATTAAAGAAAGCTCTGCTATGACTTTGAAACTTTACAGTTCTGCTTGATACATCAGGCAAATAAGAGAAGATGCCATTGATGTGTGTGTGTGCACACATACGTACATATATGGGACATGCATACTGGAACCATGCTGTTCAAACTGCTGAGGTACAGTTATTCTTTTACTTTATTAAGCCTCTAATATACTATTTCCACTCTGTTATTTAAGCAGTGAAGAAGAGATTTAAATTTCATAAAAGAAAAAGGATTAATTTTGAAGTCAAGCAGTTTGTGGAATTCATAGATCTCAAAGGCACTTTCCTCAGCTCAGGCAGGAGACACCTGACGCTTGAACTGCTTCTACAGCACATGCTGAACCAGGGAGCAGCAAGCTAAGAATGCTGTTTGGCATAAAATTTTACCAAGTCATTCCGTCAAACGGCCATGTCTGTCTATATTCTTTAGAGTAATCTTACACAATAAGGGAAACAAACACCTACATCTAAAATGTATCTTCCATTCTTTAAACCATTGCTTTATTATAATGTAATACTGTAATCGCAATGAGAAGAAAATACTGCAGATTCATTTTATCCTATTCTGAGTGACTCCAACTTTAGGGGTAAAAAAAAAAATAAAAAGACAAAGTAATCAAAGACAAAGAAACAAGAAATAACCACTTCCAGTATATTTTTTATTATCGTTATTAGGGGTGTGTTTCTTCCAAGGTAAATTTAATTAAGATTTCCATTTAATGCATTCAGTTTTTAATTGTGACTTGCTAATTACAGGTCTAGACTTCAGATTCTGATCCAAGTGTAGGTAACGAAAAGGCATTCCTGAATGCTGGCCCATTTGATGTTTCATTGGAAACCTCTGCTTGTAATTGCAAAGCAATCATTTAATATAAAATTTAAAAATACAGCAAACAATAGCAAGACACGTAACAGTAAAATGTTTGCACGTCTCTAGTACCAACACATCCCCCATTCAAATGTAACTTCTACAAAGCTAACATTGTCAAAATTCATTAAGTAAAAAAGATTCACTTATATTGTGACAAATGTGAAAATAATTTTGTATATGTCAAGTAAAGATTATTTGTAACAATGCATAATCAAAGTTGAGACATCCCCATGGAAATTGTATTTATGCTAGTTTCTCCTACAGCTTGTAATTTTTTTATTGAAGCGTTGCACATTAAGACTATGAACCATTTCCACCAAACACAGTTTATGGATGGTTTCTCAGTTGTTCAGTGCTTCCTTTTCAGCGTTTCCTCTTTTTTTTTTTAACATTCAGCAAGAAGCACAAGAAGCATAACCATATGCTCGTAACATGCTGTTTTCTCAGTGCTTTATGATGAGAGAAGCCCTGCCGATGAGATAGTTCATAACAGTACCTTTCTGAGACAAAGAGTTTGCTGTAGAGCGGCTCTGACAGATTTGCTGTTGTTGGTGTTAGTTACCAAGGCTTTTTGTACTTTCGACCTTCACAAAATACCCTTAAGCTGAGGCTATCTGATCAAATCCAGCTGAAGCACAGAGAGCATACACAGCCATGCCAAGCTTCTTAGCGGTGTCAACTCCCAGAAGGCAAAATCAGCTTCCTAGCTAAAGCCCCCAGCAACAGTTTGTAAGGCAACTTCAACAAAACCCCCCAAAGAAACTGCCGCAAGAGGTGAAACTTAAAAACTGCGAGGAGGCACCTGGAGCACCAGCTAATTATTTTCAATGTAATAGGGTGGCAGCCAGCTCAGTATATGATGTGCAAAACACAGTGTAAAATCATTACTCTTTCCTTAAGCTGCAGCGAAACCTCAGAAGCAAGTCATAAATTCCACTTGAGAGGTTCTAAGGGTATGGTCCTACTGACAAGATATGGCGAAAGGCCGAATTGAAACTTATTGAAATTTGTTTCTTTGTCTTAATGAAACGAGGTTCTTTACGCTGTGAGCTCGACTCGGCTACACCGAGCGGCCTCCAGCGGGCTACCATGGGCGGAACGGGCGGGGAACGGGCCCAGCAGTCCCGCCGGCAGGAACAGAACCGGAACCGGAACCGAACCCGGCCCGCACCGGGCGCCGCCCGAGCAGGAACACAGCAGGCGGCGCCGGCAGCGCTCCTACCCCGGCCAGGCCGCGCCGGGCCTACCGCGCCCCCATTGGCTGCGCCGCGCGTGCTGCCCGCCC